>OY720045.1:6561294-6863422 GCA_963082485.1 Eudonia mercurella
ACTCGAAGTACTCGAAGTACTCGAAGTACTCCAAGTACTCCAAGTATTTAAAGTACTCAAAGTACTCGAAGTACTCAAAGTACTCGAAGTACTCGAAGTACTCGAAGTACTCGAAATACTCGAAATACTCATAATACTCGAAATACTCGAAATACTCAAAATACTTGAATTACTTGAAATACATAAAATACTTAAAATACTTGAAATACTTGAAATACTTGAAATTGAAATTGAAATTGAAATTGAAATTGAAATTGAAATTGAAATTAAATTGAAATTGAAATTGAAAATTTCTGAATTGACAGACAGACAGACAGACAGTATTGAACTTGTACACGTTGGACGAAATAAATGCCTTTTAGTCGAAAAACCTGTTGGACGAAATGCTTTGTTGTACAAAATGTATATTGGACCAAATACGTGTATCGTATTAAGATATTTTAAATATAGGTACCTGTAAACGAATTCTTCACATGGTTTTAAAATGATTTTAAAAACATTGTAACGGTGGTCACTTCGAACACCTACTATGATAAATTAAAGTATGTCAAAACAATGCATTTTATTCATTTTAGACATCATGTTTCTTAGAGACATTTACAGCTTAAGACCTACACAATCGATATTTAAATAGAAAAAGTGTAAGTTTATTTTTTCAAAACAACCGGGTTCGATTCCCAAGCTGGGTACAGTTTTTTTTCAAATGTATGAATGCAGTTTTTCTTTTTATCAAAATCGGTGACATGGTTCCTAAGAACAAATCTTCGTATGTCTTATAGTTTCAGACATTCCCATACTGACCGATTTGAATGAGCCACCCTGTATAACAGGGATGCACAGACTTATTGGGACCATGGGCCACTTGGACAAATGATGAACCAATGGCGGGCCACCAACACAAATTAAAAACATAAAAATAGCCAAAATTTAATTAAAAAAATAATATACTAGTTTGAAGCGTGGCACTGCATTGTGCTTACAATAATAAAATTGCCGGGGGGCCGCATGCGGCCCGCGGGCCGCGGTCTGTGCATCCCTGCTGTATAATATACACAATATACAACATTAAAAAAGAAAAAAAAAATGTAATTTATTTTTCATTTTTTTCAATGAAACGATCAAAACATGAAAAAAGAGTCAAACCTAATTAAAATAATGTTGAAATGCCAAATTGTTTTCACATAAAAAGACTTTATGTTTCCTAAGATAGATTATCTGTATCTCTTAAGGAGCGTCCTCACTGAGAGCATTCTTACCAGAGTATTTGTAAACGAGCAACAAATTCTGCCCAGCGAACTAAACATTCACTTTCGTGCAAAACTATGAACGTTCGAGTCGAACATCCGAGCTTGGAGCATTCGAATACTAAATGTCATTAATTTCAAAATGACGGATAGAGCGGTCGTGGCTGCAGCATGTAATTGTAAGGATGTCCCCTACAGATTTTGAAAACTTGATTAATATGATTGGGCCATTGATAGTGAAAAAAGACACAAATTTTAGAAAGCCAATCTCAGTAAAGGAAAGATTGGCTTTAACACTGCACTATAACACGATAATACGATAGAGCAAGGTCACGATCAAGGAACTGTTTCTTGCTTACAAGTGATCAGTAATATACATACATACTACATCATTTCATTATCTGAGTACTCGTTTTCGAGCGTTTTGTTTGCGTGAACATTCGAATGCGAGCCATTTCCGCGAACAGCGTTGCGACGTCCACAACGGCCGAAGTTCATGCTCGCGTGTAGACTTTGTAACGCTCGGCTCAACGTCCACACCATTCGAATATTCGACGCCGAATGCTCATTACACGCGAATGCTCTCAGTGAGGACGCGTCTTTATGGTTACAGAATTGTCCCAGTAAAAAAAAAACTGTATAAGCGACGTCGCCCGCGTGCTTCAAAGTCAGCAAATATGTTACTCACCTATAAGTAAGGTCGTCTGTGGACACAGAGACCTGTAATTTGCGCTATTATTTACCAACTCCAGGCTTTTATCTTGTTGACACTGGCGAGATACTAGTGACTCACCTATAAGTGAGGTCTCCGGTAGACACGGAGGCCTGTTAGTTGCCCCTGCTGTTGTCTAAATCTTTCTACTTAACACTGGCTATTGCTAGCGACTCACCTATAAGTACGGTCGCCCGTGAACACCGAAGCCTGTAAATATGTGACTCTTCTATAAGTAAAATCGCCAGTGGACACCGAAAACAGTAAATATGCGACTCACCTGTAAGTAAGGTCGCCTGTGGACACCGAAACCTGCAATTAAGTTACTCATCTATCAGTAAGGTCGCCCGTGGACGCCGAGACCTGCAATTAAGTTACTCATCTATCAGTAAGGTCGCCCGTGGACACCGAGACCTGCAATTAAGTTACTCATCTATCAGTAAGGTCGCCCGTGGACACCGAAACCTGCAATTAAGTTACTCATCTATCAGTAAGGTAGCCCGTGGATATCCGAGGCCTGCAAATTCCCGCTATTATCTTGTTGACACTGGCTTAATACTAGCGACTCACCTATAAGTGAGGTCTCCCGTAGACACGGAGGCCTGTAAGTTCCCGCCGCCGTTGTCCACGGACTTGCGCCGTGCGTCGGGAGGCGCGGGGAGGCTGGCCGAGTTCACTGTGTTGCGGCGCGCGAGGCGAGGCCCCGGCTCTGACGGGGCTGAAGATGATGAACTGTCCGCGTACACTTCCTCGGCTGAGTATACGCTGTCGAACGAGCTGCCTGTAGCGGAGAGATGAGATAGGATAAGATAAGTTAACGTTTTATTGTCATAAAAATGTGGGAAATGATAGAATGTAATGAAATGAATGAATGTAATAAATTAACGACTGAAAGTTATAAATAAAATTAAGTAATAGTATGAGGAGCTCGATGGCGCCTGTAGTTAACGCGCCCGGTTTGCGAGTGCTGAGGTTAAGCAACTTTCGCAAAGGCCGGTCATCGGATGGGTAACCAAAAATGTATCATCTCGAGCTCCTCCGTGCTTCGGAAGGCACGTAAAGCCGTTGGTCCCGGCTGCATTAGCAGTCGTTAACAACCGCCAATCCGCACTGGGCCCGCGTGGTGATTTATGGCCCATTCTCCCTATCCATCCATAGGGAAGGCTCGTGCCCCAGCAGTGGGAATGAGCTGATGATGATGATGATGAATAAAATGAATGAAGTAACGAAATCAATAAAGCGAGAAATTCTTTATCATCATCATCATCCTATACTAGTCCACTGCTGAACATAGGCCTCTCTAAGTGCACGCCACTGAGCACGATCCGCGGTACAAAAAAAAAGTAAAGTCCACAAATGAAAATCAAGTCACATGTCACGTACATGTCTTTAAGTCCACCCAAGACACACCTATTTTTTCTCTTATACACCTTTTTTGATACTAACGATATACATACATACATTACATACTACATACATACATTACATAACAAACTCTTACCCACAGAATTACCCCAGAATATGATCCCATGACGCAAAATGGATTCAACGTTAAAGTACAGCCAAGTCAAGCAAGTTGGTCTTATTTATAATCAAGTCACTATTCGAGCTAGCCTTGATAGAGTATGGAAGAACCGTGGTATTCGACGTACAACTAAAGTCCGCTTGGTACGGGCCCTGGTGTTCTCAATTTTCACGTATGGTGCCGAAACTTGGAGTTTGAGATGTCGCGATAGCAGTAAGATAGATGCCTTTGAGATGTGGTGTTGGCGAAGGTTGTTGCGTATACCTTGGACTGCGATGCGGACTAACGAGTCGATATTAAAAGAGCTCAACATCACGACGCGACTCTCTGCGATATGCCGTAAACGAACCCTGAGCTTCTTCGGACATATTATGCGGTCCTCAAAGCACTGTCTGGAGAAGCAGATTATTGTAGGGCAAATTGATGGCAGTCTTCTTGGCGGGAAAGTGAAGAGTCATGTCTGCGGTTTTGTTTTATTTTCTAAAATTTGTGTTATGTCGAATATTAATGTGAAATAATGGTGGATTATTAACCGTTAAGTGTTCGTGAGTGTGCATGAGTGTTGGCAAATGAAACAAAACAGTGCAACGTCACTTTTCAAATTCTCTCAAGAAGTCCGCCCGAGGACTTAGTAAAGCCCCACATCTTTACTGAGATACTCGAGGGGTTGGGTGGTATATCATTTCTCATTTCTATTATCATTCATTATCATCAAACAGAAAAGAAATAATGCTAATTTATGTATTACTTGTTAGAAAAATTACTTTGACACTGGCTAAATGTGCTAATCGCACGAAGCCATCAAAAAAATGAAAAAAAAAAAAATTGATGGCAGACGTGCGCAAGGAAGGGCACCTACTAGATGGTCTGACACACTGAAGAAGGCAGTCGGCGGCGGCATGCATCGGGCGGTCCACGCAGCATATAATCGCACTGAGTGGAAACACATAATATGTGGTCGCGATCCTCATCAGTGAGGGAACGACGAAGAAGAAGAAGAATTCGAGCGCTTTATATAGAAAGTATCCCGATACTGACTATAGTCAGTATCGGGCGGTGGTTCGGGTGAAACACATGGCACTATGGCGCTCATTAGAGGAGGCCTATGTTCAGCAGTGGACTAAGATAGGCCGATGATGATGATGCTGATGAGGCGGATCGGGAGTTTGGTTAACTCACCTTTATATAACTAGCTTTTGTTCGCGGCTTTGCTCACGTGGGCTACACGACTTGTGTTTATTCGTAATAAAAGCCAAACTTATAAAAGGTAAATATCATGCGTATATTTAATAAGGGTTAGACAATTAAACGTGTCACGTCATTTCAACATTAAGATTTTCATTTTTTATCATTAATAAGCCCATTCATGCGAGCTAGAATTAATAAAAAGTGTCTAACACAAAACAAAGGAAAAAGATCACTCTCTGTATAAGTAATTTTGATCTGTACAAATTGTCACCCTCTACTTAAGGGATCATTTTCGAAAAATCCTGAAACACTTCACAATTTCTAACCAAGCCAAATACCGAAATTTATGGAATGACAGATTTCTTGTTTTTACCCTTATTTCACCCCTCTAGGGGAGATTTAAAAAAAAATGCTAAAACACGGTCATTCTTCATTTTTATTGAAAAATCTAATTATCGATTAAAATAATTCATGTTATAGTTCTTACTTTAAAAACAACGATTTCTTCAAAAAAAGCCGTCTTCCTTTTTTTACTCTTTTAAAGGAAAATAAACAAAATTCCTGAGACAGATCATTCTTAATTTCTTTTCAAAAGCCAAATACCAATTTTCATGTATTTTACTTCAAAACTGACGGACTTTCATACAAACTTTCACCACCTATTTGACCCCCTTAGGGGATGATTTCTGTAAAATCCTTTCTTAGTGGCTGGTCACGTCACTCAACTAACCTACAGTACAATGTCCATCTTATTTGCTACAGTAGTTTCGGCTCGGCGACGATGAATCAGTCATTGAGGACAAGTCAATGTATATAGATTCAATCTTAAAAGTAATGGTATCAACTCACCATTCTGTATAATTTGATCCTCAGTCGCTTCATACTCAATAGTGTCCGCTTTCTCATCAGCATCAGGCGGTGGTTCAGGCGAATCGGGCGGATCGGGCGTCTGGTTGATGACGAAGACTGCTTTGAGTATGTTCCGTAAGTCGGCTGCGAAGTTGGTTTGTAGCTGGTCGGCTACCCCCGCGATGCATACGAATAGGCGGTGGATTAGGTCCTCGCTGGATCTGCAGGGGAATCAACGCATTTCATCATCATCTATACGATAATTAATAAAATGTTTAATGACTGTTGCAACTCGGCTTAAGGCGAAGGGTAAGGCCGATAGCGCCACCAATTGATAATTTGACTCTTACTAACGGACCGGATCTTTTTTTTAAACATTGCGTACCGTCCGACAACAGGAAAGCATCCATAGTATTTATTTAATAATTGTGCACTACTTTTGTTGCGTGGTTTATTCACAAAACGGGCTATCGCATTTATTCACAAACAATGGCCACTGTTGGTGTTAGCGAATTAATACAAAAACAAACCTAAAAGTAGTGCACAATTATTAAATAATAGATGTTTGCCTAGTGTCGGAAGGTCCTTAAAACTATCCTATGTGTTAATCCAGGTTATAAACTATCTGTATGCCGAATTTCATCTAAATCCATTTAGTAGTTTTTACGTGAAAGAGTAACAAAGATCCATCCATACTTACAAACTTTCGCGTTTATAATATTAGTAGGATGGATCATATCATATACACTTTAAAGTTATAATAAACTAGCTGACCCGGCGGACTTTGTACCGCTTTGACAGTTTCCATCATTGCGTTAAATATATATCAATGGTTTCCATGACAACAAAACAAACAAATCATTTTGTATTTGAAAATTAAATTGTCGTTTTTAGTATTTAATTATTTTTTTTTAATATAGCCTATGTTACTCAGCGCTTGTAGCATTCTAATGGTGAAAGAATTTTTTAAATTGGTCCAGTCGTTTTTGAGTTTACTTTGCAAACATACATACATACAAAACAAACAAAACAAGTTTCCTCTTTATAATATTAGTATAGATATAGATATCCCGTGTTTTGCCTTTTTTATTCTAATTTGAAATAAAGCTGACATGACTGGGATAAAGCAGGGAATATCATTTCCAAGTTCTTACTCTGTTTTTAGTAAAGCCTTAAATGTAAATGTACCTATATGTATTTGTAATAAAAACTCCAATATAAAGCTTACTTGAACTTCCCCCTGGCTTGCTGTCTCGCTTGTAACTCTTGCGCTTGCAATGCTAAAGCAATTTGTTCGTCGTCTGCACATTCCGATGTGCTACTGAAAATAACAATTTAGAATGGTACACAATAAGCCAATAGCATAAATCTTTCTGTTTTTGCTTAAAACTAATGGAGCAATTACTATTGTTGCTGTTCTGATATTTCGATGCATTTATTTAATTTTAAGCTAGCTGCCCGCTCGCGACTTCGTCCACTTGAGTGAACACCCGTATCCTATAGTACCCTATAGCAGCGTCACTTACCGGGTCCAATTCTATGCATGCATTATACATATAAGCCTTCCTCTTGAATCACTCTACCTATTGCTGTAAACTACATTAAAATCCGTTGCGTAGTTTTAAAGATCTTTTTTTTTCTTCATGTATTTACTAATTTTAAACACTTGCAAAGATAATTACAAATAAGAAAAGCACTTCGAAAACCAATATGAGGTTTGTAGTGAATGCTTTCAATTAAATTAAAGCCTACGACGATACAATTAAATTAGGAATTATCAAAATAAGAAATAATAGATTATAACATTAGCATTTTATATAACACGAGATTATGGATTATTATAGTTTAGGAAGTAATACTTTAGTTTCACTTTAATATTTTTTATTTTATTATTATCTCGCAACTCAGTGGGTAGGTCATTTCTAAATCGAGGCACCAGGTAAGCCGTTGTCCGCTCGCTGTAGATATTATTAGTATTGACTCGGCCGATCGTGTCTAGTTGATTCCGAGCGGCGGCTCGCGTGCATACAGAATGAATCATTTTGTCTTTGTTTATGTAATCAAAATATTTTTCTTTAATTAAAGTGTATCTGAACCGAGTTTAGACTGGTAGCACTTTACAATGTTTGAAAAACCCAAAATCATCATAATAAAACTGCTGCTTGACTTTTACCTACATCCTACATCTAAGCGTACCGACAGCGGGAGCGACTTTGTTTTAAAGATGACGCTTTAGTATGAAATGACTTGTCTAATGTATTCTTAAGAACAGTGATTCTAAACATAAATTGACCAAGTGTACCTTTAATAGTATTGGTTTTGCCAAGCGACAATATTTTGAATTGTAATAGAAAATAATATAGCTAGATTGTCCAAAGTAGCCTTTTAAAATCAGCTGATCACAATTTAAGCACTGAACGTACTAGTAAATAATTTTCTTGATTTAATTTTTGCATACAAAATGCTATTATCTAGTTACAAGATAAAATTTTACTGTGGTCTAGTGGTTAAGACCACCGGAGGTCCCGGGTTCGATTCCCGGCGGGGGGTACATGTTTGTATACTCGGTTTGTTTGGTGGTAGGACTTGTTTGTCCGCCTGGCTAGATACCACCATCTTATCTAAATATGTCGCCATAACATCAATGTTTGTAGCATTGTTGTGTTCCGGCAGCTAGATATAAGATAGCCAGTGCCTCACTAGTTGAGGATCCTGGGTGAAGTGCGCTTCCACCAAATGGCCTTATCATCACCTAACATCAGGTGAGATCAAGGCACTGTGCTTACCCGTAAATATATATAAAAAAACCCCAGAAAACTCTTTGAAAATCTAACAAAAGACAAGACAAAAGAGTACACTAACCTTTCATCCACAAAATGGTCCAAATTCAACCTCAAAGTGTGCGTCTGGTTCATTGAACGATTATCCAATATCACCATACCAGGCGACCACATCTTTTTCTTCCGTCTACTCTTCACATTCGTCTTCCTACTCTTCTTCCGGGAAGTACTCTGACTGTTCACCTCCACCTCCGAACTATTATTGTCGTTGACTAGCGTACCTATCTTCATATCCGTCTCCCTCTGTCTCCTCAGCTCTGTTATCACCTCGTCCAAACTCCTAAACTCATCTTGGGGTGTGTTCGCACCCCAATCTTGCAATTTAGAGTTAGTCGCTTCACTAGACCCCTCCTCATCCGATATCCTATTCATAACGTCGATTTGAGACGACCCCGCCTCATTCTTCTGAGTATCTTGTTCTACATAGTTTATATTTACACTGCCGTTATCATTATTTACATCGGAAAAGGAACTTTCTAGTGTGTTTTTGGTATCTTTTTCGTCCGGAGTCTCTAATACCCTGTTCTGTTGCATAAAGTGTTGCTCTTTGATCTCTTTACTCTGGTCCGTGTCAGGGGATCTATCTAAGCTGGTGTTTTCTGTACTAACACCGGAATCGACTGGCGATTCGTGATCGCTCTCATACCCTAGCATAAATTTAACGCGATCATCCTCCCTACTACTATCTAATGTCATCTTAGCCGAATGGAAACTAGTGTTGTCACCGTCCGCCGAAACGTTGGTATCGTCAATAAAACTATGCCTAAACTCCTCGTTAGTTAACAGTAGTGAACTTAAATTAGCGTTAGCTATAGATATGTTTGTGTTTACAATTTCCGTGTCTATACTATCAGTTATAATTAATTGGCGATCGGAGGTCATCATCGCTGTGTTAATGTCGTTCTCATCGTCTTGATTGAAAACCGCCGAATTGTTATGAGATAAAGAGAGTACCGGTTCGTGGCTAATAGCGTTCGGTATTAGATAGCCGTGGCTAGTCGACGGCAAACAGCTCAACTGTTCATTTCTCGGTCCGGCGAAACCGTACTCCGTTTCCGTTATCGTTGGGACATCGTTGGTCGAAAACGAATGTTTCTGGTTCATATCGACGTCTACGTCACTAGCCATTATAGACGACAACCGATCCGCTATTTCGGTGACTTGTTCGTTCAGTGACGTCACTAAATCGTTATCTGGCAACTGTCTCTCGTTAGAAGTGGAGGCGTTAATGACTAAAGGGTCGAACATCATGAGGCCGTTGGTGGACAGATTCCTTAGAGACTGTAGGTCGTTGGAGTCCCTGCTCGTCTTCCGAGCCCTAACGTCGAGATGGTCGTCGGCATGGTGCGTGTCCGTGGTCGACGTTTCGGACAGTAAGTCGGAATGGTCGAGATCGTGGTCACAGTCGTGGTCGAAGGCGAGTCGCCGCAGACCGTCTATGATCGGGGTCATCACTTCTATGTTGTCGGGGAGGTAATCGCCTTCATTTATGGTGTGTTCGTTGGAACTGAAACAATAGAAAGAGATACTGTTAAACTTTGGGGTTCCATGTTTAACAAAGTTTTTAAAAGGGACTTAAGTAAAATAGGCATACCGTAATACCAGACATGTGTTTAATCTAACATCCGTAAAACATTTTTTTTATAAGAATGGAATATTTAAAAAATGGAGCTAATATAATCAATAATATCGCTATAAATCTAACATAAGATAAAACAAGATGAAACTGAGACAATAAGGATAGACAGGCAGATATATTTTCTGTTAGAGAATAATATTATTTATTGTTCTTATGTTTACGTGACTATATGAATGGATTAAATAATTATGTAGAATTCAAACGGTGCTGGTTTTGCAATAACTTATTGGTTGTGTATCTAACCTAACATTAAGTAACATATAATCGCCCTCAACGCTGTCTTGGTTGCTCTTCCTGATTTGGATGTATTTGCTGATGATAATCGTTTCTGTCAACATGTTTGAAGTATTGTGAAAATGTGTAAATTTATATATTTTAATGTATATATGTAATCTTGTAATTTTTTGTTTTGAATTTATTAGTTTTTGTAAAATGTATAATTATAATGATGTATAAAGATTTTATTAATGTAATGATTTTGAATATTTTATTGTAACAATTTAGATATTTGTTTATTATAATGTAATTGAGAATAATCATGTACAATTATAAAAATAAATAAATAATGTAATTCCATTAATTGTCAAACAATAAAATAAAATAAAAATACACCTTAACATCTCGTAATAAGGTTGAAACTCACCTTTGCGTGTACAGATCCCTACAGTGAGCGTGATCTGCATAGAATCTGGACACAAATTCGCCAATATCAGGGTAGGGGCACGAAGAATCGTCCGCTGTCTCACCCGCTGAAAGCAACACCAAATAATGTTATTAAAAGTGTCCAGCACTTAATGATATATCTTAAAGTCAAAGTCAAAATCAAAGTCACACAATCCCAAATAGGGGTAGACAGAGTTATAATAAATAAATAATACAATTTTCAAATATTTTTAACGCAAATTTTGTTGCGAACAAATTACAAAAACACAAATGTTGAAAAAATTTCCACGAGCAGGATTTGAACCTGCACCCTTCTGACATATTTTTTTAAATAAATAATAAATATAGACAGGTTTGGATATATCCGCGTTGGTGCAGCGTCCGCAGCAAGTGATCTGACTAATCTAATGCAGCAGAGTGCGTTAAGGACGAAACTTGTCTGACATCACAAAAAAGAGACAGAGAAAAAAAGAGAGCGCGAGAGACATTGTTATTAAAAGTAGTAACATAGTAAGTAAAAGTAAATAAACAGCCTATAACTGTCCCACTGCTGGGCAAAAGACTTCATCATTGAAATCAAGTCATCGCTACAATTTATGGGTAATGGCTTAATCACAACGCTTGGTGATCACAAACCCGGGCTTTGCATTGAAAATTCGAAATACATTTTGCCCGACCTGGAAATTGAATCCGGGATTTACGAGAGCGCTCTGCTACTCGGCCACCGAGGCTCTAATACATCATCATCAGCTCATTTTATGTCCCCACTGCTGGGGCACGAGCCTTCCCTATGGATGGATAGGAAGAACGGGCCACAAACCACCACGCGGGCCCAGTGCGGATTGGTGGTTGTTAACGACTGCTAATGCAGCCGGGACCAACGGCTTAACGTACCTTCCGAAGCACGGAGAAGCTCGAGATGATAATAATTTTTTGGTCACCCATCCGATGACCGGCCTTTGCGAAAGTTGCTTAACCTCAGCACTCGCAGACCTGGCGCGTTAACCACTGCGCCATCGAGCTCTAATACATACTTGTGGGTAAATGTAGGGCCGACAGGTTGGATATATCCTCGTTGGTGTAGCGTCACAGCAGATAGCTACAAGGAGACATAGTCCATAGAAGTGACATATACTTGTGAGTAAGTCAAGCACCGACAGGTTGGATATATCCTCATTAGTGCAGCGTCTACATTTGCGTTCGTATCTAATGCAGCAGATTGAGAATAGGACAAAACTTGTCTGACCTCTCATAAGAGAGCGAGCGAGAGAGCGTAGATACTATTGCCAATGGTAAAAACACATAATAATAATAATAATATAGCCTTTTATTCAGATCTCTTTACAATAATTTAAACTTAAAAACTAACACTGGACTTATAAACTATTTATACTAGTATCTGTTGTTTTGTTATCATTCCTAGATCTGTTTGCCAGTCGGCAAAGGCCTCCTCTAACCTTTTCCATTCTTTTCTTTCTTGTGCTACTCTGTTCCACATGACTCCTGCCACTTGTCTGATGTCATCATCCCACCTTTTATGCGGTTTGCCTCTCTTCCTTTTGCCTTCTCTAGGGTACCATCGTGTCACTCTTTTGCTCCATTTGTCGTGTCCTCTTAATACGTGGCCAGCCCATCTCCATTTAAGTCTTTTGATTTTTAATGTTACATCTGTAGTTTTTGTTTTGTTTCTAATGATCAAGTTTTTCAATTTGTCCGACTTTTTGACATTTAGCATGCTCCTTTCCATTGCATATTGGCAAGTTGCTAGTTTGTTCAAAATATCTTGATTTAAGGCCCATGATTGGCAGCCGTACGTAAGAACGGGTAATATGCAGGTGTTGAACAATTTGCTTTTTATGTTTATATGAAGCTTTTTGTCTTTCATGGCTTCTCTCAAGCTCCAGTATCTCTTCCAGCTATTTGCAATTCTTCTCTCCACTTCTTTTCGCATAGGTTCTTTTTGAGTAATAAGTTGTCCCAGATAAATGTACTCGTCGGTATAGTCAATTATTGTGTTCCCTACTTCTATGGTATGTTGGTTTCCATTTGTCATCACTCTAGTTTTCTCCGGATTCAGTGTCAGCCCAACTCTCTCACTTTCTGTCGCCAGGTCTTTTATCATGGTGTTTAAGTCTTCCGATGTTTTTGCCAGTAGCACTATATCGTCTGCAAATCTCAGATGGGACAGAAACACGCCGTCTACTTTAATTCCGAGATGTTCCCAATTAAGTCTTCTGAATATTGATTCCAGAACTGCGGAAAATAGTTTCGGGGATAGGGGATCTCCTTGTCTAACGCCCTTTTCCACTTTGAAATCATTGCTTTTCTTTTCGAGTTGAATTCTTGCTGTGCTGTGCCTGTATATGTTTCTTAATAGTCTGATGTATTTCTGTTCAATACCTTGTTCTAGTAGTGCTTCCCATATTTTTTCATGTATTAGAGAATCGAATGCTTTGCTATAGTCAATAAATGCGATGTAGTATGTGAGCTGGTATTCATTATATTTCTCTAAAACTTGACGCACTACGTGGATATGGTCGATTACTGAATAGTCTTTGCGGAATCCTGCTTGCTCGATCGGTTGCTGTTCATCTAGGTTTTTTTCAATCCTTTTTAAAATGATCTTAGCGAAAATCTTATATACGTTGGACATAAGGCTGATAGGGCGATAATTACCAATGTCGTATTTATCCCCTTTCTTATACAATAGGATGATGTTGGACTCAGTCCATTGTTGAGGAATGGTTTCGGTGATTATTATGTCATTGAAGACATCTGTGAAGACTGGTATCAGGATTTCCTTGCTATGTCTTAGAATTTCGTTGCTTATGCCATCGGGTCCGGTTGCTTTTTCTTCTTTTTGGGTCTCAATAGCTTTTCTGACTTCGGTTTGGAGGATACTTGGAATATTTGACGTTTCCACCAGATCTATTTCATCTTGCGTAGTGTTGCATGTGTAGAGTTTCTTGTAGTATGAAGTAGCTGTTTCCAATATTTCTGTTCTATGCTGTTTCCATTTCCCTTGATCATCCTTCATTTTAACAACCCAGTTTTGTGTTTTTGTCAGCTCTTTGAGCGCTTTTTTGGTTCCTCCCGTTTTAAGTATGTAGTTTTCTATCGTTTTCATCCTCCATTGTTTTCTATCCTTCCTCATGTTTTCTTTAATTTCCTTGCTGATTTTGGCTAGTTCCTTTCTTCTATTTTGGATATTTCTTGCGCTGAGCAGATCACTTCTTTCCTCCAGTAGTTTTACAGTGGCTGTTGATAAATAGTTTTCTTTATCATTTTTGGTGTTTGCTATAGTTTTTGTCTGGGCTTTGATAATGTCTTCCATGTGGTTGTATTTTTCTTGGGTTCCTAGTTTCGTGGTATTGTCTTTGAAGTTTGCAAGTTCATCTCTCAGGGTGATTGTTAGATGTTCTAGTTGCTGTTTGTTGAATTTTGTGTTTGTTACATTTTGTCTCGGTCTAGGTTTCTTTGCTTGTTTTGTTTTCAGTTCGGCTCTAATAAGTCTATGATTGGTGTTGAAATTGAATCTTTTAATGACGTTGAAGTTTGTGAAGTTAGCGTTTCTGTTAGTCATAATAAAGTCGATTTGGTTTTTTGTTCGGCCATCAGGTGATATCCAGGTCCACATGTTTTTCTTGTTTTTCTTGTACACAGTATTTAGTATCGTTAGGTTATTTTCTAGTGCGAAGTTAGTAATTTTTTCTCCATTTCTACTTCTGGTTTTGTTATTATACGAAAATGGTCCTAGTATTGTGTTTTCTCCTGGGCGTCTTGTTCCAATTTGGCCATTGTAGTCTCCCATCACTATAAGGTTTTTGTGTGCGTGTCCTTGAATAGCCTCGTTTAGATCATGGTAAAAAGTATTTATTGTTTCCAGATTTGATTGCTCTGTCGGTGAATATACTTGTACGAAAGACCATGGGTTTTGGTATCCCGGTAGTTTCACGTTCATAATCGCTATGCGCTCTGAGATTCCAATGAATTCTTCTACGTACTTCGCCATATGCTCTTTGATGATAAATCCTACCCCATGGTGGCCTTGTGTCTCTCCTATGTGGTATAGTAAGTAGTCTGGATAGGAAGTAATACTTTCGCCCATTCTTCTCACTTCACTCAGACCAACGATGTCCCACTTGATTTGTTTTAGAGCGTATGTTAGTTCCATAAGATTTTCTTCTGTTCTCAGGGTGAGTACATTGAGGGATGCGATATATATTACAGATTTTTTATGTTTGTTGGTATTTTGTGTTGGAGGGTTGTGGTCTCTTTCCCCCACGAGGACCAGTCGACTTGGGGGAGCTTGATGATTTCTTGTTCCTTTATTTGCAGTTTCATTGGTTGGGTTTGGTTTCCGTTTGCCGTTCTTTAGTTGCTATTGTTTTTTATTTGTATTAGGTATATTCGAAAGAGAGCTGGATCTAGATCGCATTATGTCAAAAGCGTTTGTTCTGTTTGATTTGATTGTATCTAGGGTTTGTTGCTTTTTTTGTTGGTTGTTATATGAGGAGGGTGAAACAGATGGTTCCCTTTTCCTTTTCTCTAGATTGTCTTTGTTCTCTTTAACTATTAATTTATCGTATTTCAAGTACGCTGTATTGCCTTTTTTCCTCTCTTCAATTAACTTCACTTGCAAATCCTTCCTTTTTTCCAGTATTTCCTTCGGATAGTCCTCAGTGATGTATATTTTTTTAAAGTTCTTTTTATTTTTAATGATTTCGTTCTTTTTCCAGTTATTTATAAACGAGCACAGTACTGGTCTTGGTTTATTACCCTCTCTGTTTTTAATCCCTAGGCGATGAATTTTGTTCACTTCATACTCTTCTATGCTGATATTTAGATCCTGATATACAATTTTCTTTAGCTGTTGTATTAATTCGAAGGAAGATTTTTCTTTTTCTTCTAAGCCAAACACTATTATATTATTGTTTCTCTCTGTTCTCTTAAAATTATCTATCTCTCTTTCTAGTTTTTCTACTTTAATTTTTAAGTTTTTATTCTCCTCCACAATGGGAATTAATTTTTCATCCATCTTGTCCATAATATTTTTTGTGATAGAATCCTTCAATTCTGTATTTTGATTTTGCATTTCGATTTTCATTTTGTCGAAAAGAATTTGAAATTGACCTTCCATCATTTTAGCTTTGAATTAATTTCTGCGTAGAATGGAACGCAATGGTAGAATGTGTCAGAAAAAAAAAATTTTTTCGTAGTGGCAACACTGTCTATAGTGTCAGATTCGGTGACGTAGTACTGTCACTGTGTGAATGAAATATTGTAATATAATATTGTTTTCTAACCTCGAATCGTTGATGTTGTGCTTATAAATACTCGATGGATGCCAATAATCTCACGTTGTTGATTATTTGTAGTTGCTTCCTGATGGTTTTGCTTTCTTTTGAGATGGAGTGTCTCGCCAATTGTTGTGTTTTCTATTTTTTATCGCTTGATTTCGGTCGGAGGCTATCACTATGATGTTGACAGTTCGGACGCCGGAAACGTTTTTTCTATGGGTAAATGTAGGGCCGACAGGTTGGATATATCCTCGTTGGTGTAGCGTCACAGCAGATAGCTACAAGGAGACATAGTCCATAGAAGTGACATATACTTGTGAGTAAGTCAAGCACCGACAGGTTGGATATATCCTCATTAGTGCAGCGTCTACATTTGCGTTCGTATCTAATGCAGCAGATTGAGAATAGGACAAAACTTGTCTGACCTCTCATAAGAGAGCGAGCGAGAGAGCGTAGATACTATTGCCAATGGTAAAAACACATACTTGTGGGTAAATCGAGCGCGGACAGGTTGGATATGTCCTCGTTGGTGCACAGCAGTCGCTCCAGCGCCATCAGCTCGCGCCGGTCCAGCGTCCACAGCAGCGAGCGGATCTTGTGCAGTAAAGTGCGGAAGGGACGGAACATGTCCGACATTTCGTCTGTGGAACGAGATAGAGGGAGACGGTTAATTTTTTGACACGAAAGTTCACAAAAAATTCAAACTCTTTTTTGTTAAACGTTTTTAAGGCGAAGGGTAAAGCACACTAGCGCCTCTAATGGATTTAATTTGATAACTGCTAAACTGGATTTTTTTTCAAACTTTGCGGACCTTCCGACACTAGGCAAACATCTATTATTTAATAATTGTGCACTACTTTTAGGTTTGTTTTTGTATTCATTCGCTAACACCAACAGGGCCACTGTTTTGTTTGTGAATAAATGCGATAGCCCGTTTTGTGAATAAACCACGCAACAAAAAGTAGTGCACAATTATTAAATAAATAGTATGGATGCTTTCCTGTTGTCGGACGGTACGCAATGTTTAAAAAAAGATCCGGTCCGTTAGTAATTGTCAAATTATCGATTGGTAGCGCTAGCTTTACCATTCGCCTTAACACTCTGTCTTGAATTATTTATCCGAAACTAAGTAAAACGTGATACGAAACAAGGTTAAGGCGAAGCGAGGCGAATTACCGGGAACTGAATTCGGAACTTTGGAGAGTGTGGTCAGAAACACTACTATTAGCCAAACTTTTGTCTTCTTTTCTTTTGTCGTCTTCTTTTGTTTTTTATTGTGAACGTACTTTTGTTTTTACAATATTTTTTTTACATGTAATTAACGTTTGTTGTACTTAGTCAGTGCCTATAAATGTATTTCTTCTTCTTCATTATACATTGTCATTTCTCATTACCAAAACCTAATGCATACAAACCTTACGTGGTTAAGGGGGTGCAGCGAGGAATTTCGAAAATTTACGTGTTTTTAAGTCACTAGTACTAGGCGCTGAATAGGTTCTATACATTAAAAGGACTAGTGTAAGTTAGCTTGATCCTTTCACAAGGGCATGGTTGTCTTGGAATTTGAAACAAATACCCAGAACCTGCATTAACAATACGTAAGAGTAATGATATATAAAAACTTATTTCTTCAGAAACTTTGTAAATACAGCACAAATGAAACAATGATCCGACATCAAAATGTTTGTATTGATATTCCACAGGGCACTGTTGTCTTATTTTTCAATAAAAAAATATGAATATGAAAATATTAACTTTTATAATTTTTTACCCAAACGCCTATGATTTTACGAAAGTAAACATTGCTCTAAATAAATCACCAGCCTACTCTGTACAGATATTAGTGTGCGTGCGTATTCGTAGTCGTGCGCCGTTGTCACACCACTGCCACGCGCCGCTCGCGATCTCGCGATCATCGCTATCATAAAGAAACTTGAAACACGCAGTTTTGCGTCCGCGCTGCACCCCCTTAAGATAAGTTTGATCGTAACATCTATACTAATATTATAAAGAGGAAACCTTTGTATTTTTGTATGTATGTATGTTTGCAATGAATAAACTCAAAAACTACTGGACCGATTTAAAAAATTCTTTCACCATTAGAATGCTACATTAGCGCTGAGTAACATGGCTATATTTAAAAAAATGTCCACCCGTGCGAAGCAGGGACGGGCCGCTAGTTAAAAATAAGCAGGTAGTACAGACACGAGCATTAACACATAAACAATGTAACTCTTAAGCCAATGGAATAAGAGTCAAAACTAGTCAAAAGGTGTTACGCGTATACATGTTGATGCTCGTGATTGTACAATAAAAACTTTTCCTCTGGTTATTAGTAAGTAATAATTAATTTAATAGCTAGTTTATTAATATATTATTACCAGGCGGTTTGTCTATGCTGAGTGGGCCACTTGAGTAAATAAGCAGACCGCTGACGATCGCCAGGCGCGGCACCGCAAACATCAACGCAGGGTCGTAAGAGTCCACCTGAAGTCGAAACAATACTATGACAATACGCTTTGTATAATGACGAGTATGTGCAAAGAAAGCAGAAACAACTTCATACAAAATTTAGTTCAAAAATACAATCAGAGATGGCGAGTCCTCACAGTGCAAACGCAGTAAGGTATGAAATCGCCATTCAGTCGGAAACAAAGTAGACTGATGGTAAAGTTCGGACCAGTTTTTCTAAATGTTCGATTATTACCAGCTTTTTTACTTTTCTTTTAGGGCAGCTCGCTCCATCTTAGACCTCATCTACGCTCACCATCAGGCGAGATCGAGGTAAAGAGCTGTCTTATAAGACATAAAAAAAAAGCTTATTTTAATGTCCTCACTTTTTTATATTAAAAGGAGGCAAACGAGCGGGCGAGTCACCGGATGGAAAGTAATCACCCATGGACACCCGCAAAACCAAAGTAATCGCAGATGCGTTGCCTTGAGGAAGGAGTTGGATCTTGAGGAGGAAGTAGGAATAGGGAGGGGGGAAGGGTGAGAGATGGGCCTCCGGTACTTTCACTCACCAGACGAAACGCAACAGCAACGAGTGCCATTGTTTCACGCCGATATTCTGTAAGAGGGTGGTATTACGTCGGGCGAGCCGGCCCATTTCGTGCTGCAACATAGCGTGGCTCTACCACTCAGACAGTGTCACTCATTTAGCACCACCCAGGGGTCACGTGTAGGGTCTCAAGGGTAAACCTACGGACGCGAGTAATTTTAACCCCTAAACTGCTGGGGTACGAGCCTTCCCTATAGCTGGAAACACCACATGGTGAACGTGCCATAAACCACCACGCGGGCCCAGTGCGGATTGGCGGTTGCTAACTTGCTAATGCAGCCGGGACCAATGGCTTTACTCAGCAAGCAGTAAGGCAGGAAGTAAAGGCTTTACGTGCTTTCCGAAGCACGAAAAAGCTCGAGATGATACATTTTCAGTCACCCAATCTATGACCGACTTCTTGGCGGGAACGTGAAGATTCATGTCTGCGGTTTTGTTTTATTTTCTTAAATTTGTGTTATGTCGAATATTAATGTGAAATAATGGTGGATTATTAACCGTTAAGTGTTCATGAGTGTGCATGAGTGTTGGCAAATGAAAAAAAACAGTGCAACGTCACCTTTCAAATTCTCTCAAGAAGTCCGCCCGAGGACTTAGTAAAGTCCCACATCTTTACTGAGACACTCGAGGGGTTGGGGGGTATATCATTTCTCACTTCTCATTTCTATTATTCATCATCATCATACAGGAAATAAATATTGTTTATTTATGTATGTAAGAAAAATTACTTTGACACTGGCAAAATGTGCTAATCGCACAAGGCCATCAACTAAAGGAAAAAAAACTATGACCAGACTTTGCGGAACTTGCCTAACTTCAGCAATCGCAGACCAAGCGCATTTACCACTGCGCTATCAAGCTCTTCAAAGTTCAATCAAAAATGGCAAACGCGCCGTAAGACCGCTACCTTTCACCACTTCCGAAGTTCCACCTCACCTGTTCCTGCGTCAAAAGATTCTGCTTAAGCGCCCGCCGCAGACTCTCCGAGAACAGCACGCAGATCAGCTGTTGCGCCTCAAACTCGTGGGGCGTCTTCACATTCACCATAGCACTCACGTAACACAGCTCGAACTCCGCAAACAATCTGCAACATACAACAGCGAGGTGTGGACTGGGAGCAGCTACAGCATTATTATATGTCGAGAGCTGCTCCAATACACCGTCACAGCCAACACATAGTCAATAGCTCCTGAGGATGCTACGTGGAGGGGCGAAACACGTGTCGGGTATCGGTGTTGGAGTACATGTTCGCTTGCATTCATTGTTTCTTCCGCATGTGCATACATTTGTGGGCGGGAGGCCGGTGCATGCGCGCTGCATCCAAGCTGGATAAACGAGTGAGTTAGCGGAGTGAACACTATATATTTTTTCAAATTACATTTTTTTTGTACCCTGAATATCCGCAAAACAACGCTTGATTCCATTAATTATAACTGCCTCTGCGGTCAAGACCACCGGTCTCAAACCCAGAGGTCCCGGGCTCGATTCCCAGCGGGGAGTACATGTTTGTGTACTCGGTTTGGTTGGTGGTAGGGCTTGTTTGTCCGCCTGGCTAGCTACCACCGTCTTATCTAAATATGTCGCCATAGCATCAATGTTTGTAGAATTGTTGTGTTCCGGCAGCTAGAGATAAGAAAGCCAGTACCTCAATAGTTGAGGGTTCCAGGTGAAGTGCGCTTCCATCTGCGGCCTTATCATTACTTAACATCAGGCTCACCTGATGTTTCATCATGTTGATCAGCTTCATCTCAATGAATGCCAAGAAAAAAAAATACAAAGCTTCCTAAGTACTTATCTTATATATGGAATATTTATTGTCTGTCTCACCGGTCAAATATCCTCAAGCTTTCATGTAGCATGTCGTCGTGCTGGGAGAGGGCGTGCCCCCGCGGCCTCAGACACTGCTCGCGGAGAAGCGACCTCACTGTCTCTAGGCTGCGCGTGAGTGCTTTGGCTAGGGGGCGCATAGCTGCTGACTCCTCTTCACGGTTCATGATGGAAGAACCGGCCGCGAGACACTGAAATGTAACGAGGTAATTGTTTTAAATCGATATTATTATTTATGCTAAGTTCTGGTAGGTGCTAAAATAATTGGCATCTTTGTCTAGCAGTAAACTTGTACTTACTCAAAATCAAGACTAGAAAAGAATATAGAAAAGATAAAGAAGTTTTTATTATTATATTACCTCAGCACCAAACCACAGCTGACCAGCCAAGTTGTCCTGCAACACATCTTCAGGGAACTTGACTCTGAACCCTCGGGCCACGCGCTCGTCACCTAAAATCTGGTCCATGATCTGACTCGTGATGTTTAACACTCGGTCCTGAAACAAGAACGTGGCATGTTAATCTTATTTTATTCTCTTTTTTCTTTCTTGGATGCTGGAATGGAACGGGGCTGCATGCTTGACGTACTGTGGGCCAAAATCACCGCATTGCAAAGACCTGAAGGCCCCCATTCACGGGCACTCCACTCCATCACTACAAATCTATACTAATATTATAAAGCTGAAGAGTATGTTTGTTTGGTTGAACGCGCTAATCTCAGGAACTACTGGTTCGAATTGAAGAATTATTTTTGTGATTAATAGTCCATTTATTGAGGAAGGCTATAGGCTATATTACATCACACTTTGACTATTAACGCAGGTGAAACCGCGGGACACAGCTAGTTTAATCATATTGGCCCCTATTCAAGAGCACGCCACCACGGGCGCTGGATTTCCAAACATTCTAAAATCCATTGATAGGTGATAGATGGAGTGGTGCGAAGGAGTGCCTGTAAATGGGGGGCATTAAGACAGGAAGCATCGCGGTAGACCACGCATGCGATGGTGGGGTGAGCTGGACGCTTTCCCCTAACCTAACCCTTCTTACGATACTACCGCTTTTATTTATTTTCTGATGATGATGCTTGTACCATAGTTGTTATGTTTGGGCAACGAAGAGGTGAGGCAGCCAGTTCTTTGAATCTTAAAACGTAATCCCAAAAGGTACAATCCTAGGAACTAATAAATAAAAGCGGATACGAAAGAACCGCGGGAAAACCAATATAGGTGTTAAATTAGACGCATTCGCAGTGGGTGGCTCCCAAATCGAGTGATAAATTAAATTACCCCAATCCCCTTGAGAATTTGAGACTCATTACAAACGGGGGAGAAACACTCAAATCTCACGCGGACTTTTTAAAAGCAATTCAAATATATTTTTACACTAAACAGTGTAAAAATATATTTGAATTGCTTTTCATTTCATTCGTTTCATTTGCCAAGATATAAGGTGTATGGCAATACCATATATGACCAAGACTTTTAAAAGTTGTTTCTTACTAAGTAAAATTGCAAAGTGACAACCGTGGTCCAGCTGATACATTGCTCTTGGTAGACTACCTCCGTCGTCGGTATTCGAACAGATAAGAGTTACTTGGGTTGAAAGCAAGTGCCTAATCGTGGTTCAGGAATGATATAGGAATATCTCCGACTTATACCGCTTACACTTTAACCCAAACCAATACCTAGTACCAAGCGCTCTCTGGGTGGGTTATCAAGAGTGTTTTTATGTGTTAATAGCGCATAAATAATTATCTTTAGAAAAATATCAGCATCCCAGTATCCTCAATAACTAAGGAACTGGCTACCTTACCTTGTCTCTTTAGCATCAGATTTGGTATGCATGCAAGCATGGCTACGGATTTAGTTTAGACGGTGAAAGCTAGCAAGGCGGATATAAAAAAATTAATTGTTTTTTAAACAGACAAAAATAAACCATAAAAATTTGTTAAAAAAACATTACCTTAAATAAATTTCGCGGATGCTCATTCGACCGTCCGTTATCAATGAAGTGTTAAGGTCAATACTAATAAAAAGATAATAATGTTACTTCACCACTATTGTCCTCGTTACGTATATATTGATAATATGCAATTGATAACACAGTGGTGGTATCTGGTTAAACATGATCAGCTTGGTAAAAGTAACCGCTCGACCACGACCATTACTGGCGTCTTGCTACGCGGCGAGATTTTTATTTCCCTTAGGCTGAATGGCATGTGATACCTTTGCCTATGAAGCAGTTCTGTTTGTTTCTCACATACATAATTAAGACGATACCTCCTCAACTAGTCGACGCCGACTGTCTTGCCGGTACACAGAGGGATAGAGATATGATTTCTCAGTGCAAAGAAAGGGACTATATACGATAGCGCGCGCGCGCTTAAATAAAATAACGTAAGCGACAAATTGGAAATTATTTATTTACTAAGAAACTAAAAGCTTTTTGAAAAAGAAATATTGGAGAATGAATACAATAGTTTATTGCCTTTCTAACATAATTTATTTGTGTTTTAAACATTCGTGCTTCTGCCTATAAAACAGAAAAAATGGAATGAGAAGGGTCATCAGGGTAAAATACTTTATTGATTAAGCAACTATAACATATATCTGAAAACAAGAACAACAGTTACTACTGTTGTTCTCCTACTGGACATATTATGATTAAAAACTCGTTAAAAATGCTGAATATTCGCGAAGTATCGCGTATCGCTTAAACTGGTTTGTTTTGTTTATCGCGTTCTTTCTATCACCGTTGACTATGACTATCGTAGTATAACGCGTAATGAACTAGAAATGCGCTCGCCGCGTCGCAAGACGCGTGCTTGTCTCACCCTAAAGTTCCATATCTGATGATTGGAACCTTAGCCTCAGCTTTCGCCTGCCGTGTTCCCAATCTTGAGCTCAGGGCAATATTTCTTCTTCTATTCTTTTCGATATCAGACGTCATCTCAATAATCCTTTCTTTACCATACCGTCTTCCATACAGTATATCTATCAGTTTAACGGTCTTTCTTTTCTCAATAAGCTACTCTCAAGCATAGTTGGTTATGCTTGAGAACGGACGAGAAAGGTTTTTCTCATCACTTATAAGAGCTGATCATCTTAACGAGCCATATTTTCCATAGGAATCGTAGGTACTCTATTTCTACACTTATAGTGGCTGTCTAGGAGTCATCACCAGCTCATTTTATGTCCCGCTGCTAAGGCACGAGCCTTCCCTATGAATGGAACAACAAAAAAACACAGCAGGGAGAACGGGCCACAAACCACGTGGGCCCAGTGTGATTGGTAGTTAACGACTTTGATCACCCATCTGATGACTGGCTTTTGCGAAAGTTACTTAACCTCAGCAATTGCAGACCGGGCGCGTTAACCATAATACCTACACATTCTGTTGGTCGACGAAGCAGAAAATTCGTAGATGTATAAAAAATTGGATCTACGTATTCCTTAACGAGTGACCAAACAAAAATGGGTTCCATCTTTTTCTACTTCAGTAGGTATTCGATAGTTTCAAATGTTGACAGGCATTGAAGACAGACCGATTCATGCCATGATATGAGCCGTGGTTCGAAACAGCCAATTCAAAAAGCGTCCTTCTGCGATTCACACCGTGGTGCGAATCAGTCGTGGTGTGAATCGATGAAGTACCCCCTACAGACGGTAAAGTTGTAAAGTATTTAATTTTAAGAAGTGTTAACATAAACGTTAGAAATCAATTAAGGTAAGGTAGGTTAGGTAGTTAGCCTACGTGTTTATTTTCCTAAACCATGTCAATGAACTATTTCGAGATCGACCCGCCTTCAAACGCAAACTAGGGTAAGCATACCTACACTTACATAGAAAAAAATTGCTGTTAAATTTTCTATCGATAAGTTACCGTGTCAGAGTACAATAGGCCGCCACCATGTTAAATAACTCATGAACATCGCTCATTACCAATTATAATGACAAGCGCGTCCGAATGAACTCGAAACTGAATGGAAGCGGTGGTTCACGACTCGGCAAAATGGCGTAAAACCGTGTCAGCGAGTGTGAATATGCTAATAAATCGAGAGCCAGCTCGTCCGGAACTAAACGTTTGTGATTTGCCAAGGGTGTTTGAACTTATAGGTAAATCATGTAGGAACGAACATAATAATTATGCCCACAGTCACACAGTATGTAACACAGTTCAGTCAGGTAAGCTTTGCCTTCTTCTCACGATCGACCACCAATGTATCAACCGCGACTAGAGCAGTCGCCTTGCAATTGTACAATGAACAACTGGTTGCTTTTTTCGGTATAAGTCCGGGCTATGCTTCCAAAAATCCGAAAGACACTTTGTCAGACCTGGGAATTGAACACGTGGCCTTCGGTTATCGGGCCGGGCGCTTTGCTACTCGGCCACCTAGGCGTTTTCAGTTCATAGGGATCACAATGAAAATTACGCTCGATAAGAAATAGGCTGTTTATGTAGACTAGTGGTCCAGGCCCAGTGGTGGAAATTCGACCGTAATTTTATTAAGGCTGCACGGATTGTATCCTAAGCAATTAAAAATTAAAAAAGACAGAATGTGAGTTTAGATTGGCATTGACAGATTTCGGCCGCCCCTCTTCCATTTTTGAAATTTTTGAAAAGAGTTTATATGCGTGTGTGTCAAATACATGGTAGTGTGTGTAATGTTTGTTTTATTGATATACTTAATGTATTTTTTATGCATAATTAAAAAAAAATAACATTCTGCAATCCTTCTCTATATAAACTACTTATAAGTGTGCAAAATTTCACACTCCTCCGTCCGCGCAATTTCCGTAAAAAGGGGTACAAAGTTTTTGCTTTACGTATTAATATATCAATATATAGATGTCTGCTGGCTGAAGGATATTTTTTACATCCCAATAAACCAAAGATAATGAATACTCATTACTAACCAAATTAAGCGGGCACACACCGCCATAACGAGCCAGCGTGACATTGCGAGCTGCTGTTGATTCACGCAACGATAACATCTATGCGAGTATTTCCTTCTAACCATCTACCCATATTGAATTTCAATAGTCAGTAGTAGAAAGGAGTTTTAAACTAGATCTATTTAGAACGTCATACTCTGATACGTTCCACTTCATGGATACTTCGGATATGGATAAGGACTCGCAATGCAGGTTGATGATACGGGTCTCTAAGGTCACCCTCATTTTGTGATAAGGCGTTGTCAACCGTAGACGTAACTAACGGGAGAAGGAGAAGGGACGGAGGGAAGAAAGAGAAGAAGTACTACTATACTATAGTAGGCGAAACTACTATATTTTTACGATAGTTTTCTGTGATGAACACAAAGTGGAAAGATGAGCGCAACAGAGCCAGTATCGGTCTGATAAAAGCAGAGTTAATGGTGTTTTGTAACTTAAAATTAGATTGTAATAATAGTTACGAAGCGTTCCTTAAAAATAAAAACCTATTTTTAATATACTATGTATATTGTTTTAATTAATTCCCTATATCTACTCTATTTTTATGGGTACTGAATCCAAAAATACTATATTTGGTCTAAAAAAAGTTGGCAACCTTAGTTATAACATAATAATACTTGGTAATAATAGTTGGTAACCGACATTCTCAATGATGTTTAACCTAATTTTAATAATAAACTTAATATTTTTTAATATTTTTTGTAACTCATTCTTTTGTAAATGCAATCAACGGCATTAATTATGTTTCATTCTTATTATTTCATTCTTATTCTACTTCATACCTTTACTAAGATGTCGCTATGGATTTAAATCGACCTGGCCCAACAATGTGCATGCATATTAATGTGGTGGACTGTACCTGATGTTGAGATGGTCTGTGGTAGCGTTTTATGCACTTGGCAGTACGGACACAGATGTCCACTATTTGTCATAGCATTATGGATGCATTATAATTTTTTTATATAAGTATATTTTTTAAATGGTATAAAAAGTACATGTATAGCTCCACTTACATAAGCTTCTTAATTCATAAATTGTGACCAGCGATGTTGGGCTTACAATAAATAATATATTATAAGTATAGTCATATTATAAATCAAACATTGTAAACCTGTTTGTGGTCCAAAATAAATTTTAAAAAAATACTTTCGGCTTCAAATAACTTGAAAGACTGGTAATTTACTTAAGCTGTAGCTTTTGATAATGCAATACAAGCTGATGATTGTAAGTAATTAAAACTAGCTGTATATGTACATATAGTAAAAAAGACGAGTAATCTCAAGCGAGACTTGAATCCACAACCTTTTGCGGTGTAGTAGCACTATTCCGAAATCGCATCATTCCGAAATCGCATTATTCCGAAATCGCATTATTCCGAATAAACAATTTTAACCTTTTAGTATCTTTATTCCGAATAAAATAAAATGCTTGTACAGTCAGCGTAAGTAAAACTAAAACATTTGATTGATAACTTAAATGCATTCTGTTCATAATTAAACATAAAAAATTCCACTTGACAGCCAAATTGCAAAATAAAAATAAACTTTCCAACTAAATAAACATTTTTATTCTTTAATGTGTCGCAGTCTATGTAAGCACTGCTTAACATCTATCTTCTCTTTTAAAAAATATTCTATAATCAGATCTGTACGTTTTCTTGTCCAAGTACTTCTATTCCTTTTAGCAATTGAAATATGTAGATATTGTGCCGATTGATCTATTTTGCGATCAATTACACTTGCTTCTTTTTCAACAATTCTATCAAATACAGAATTGTTGGCTTATAAGAAGTTTTCTTATTGAATCGGAAATGCCACCCTTCACAGTAATTGGTTGTGGAACGATGCTCACCAAAAGTGCTCATCAATGCTACCACTTCCGGTTTCAACCATTGATTACTCATATATTCATTGAACCGCGTTACTTGATCAGTGTCAGGACAGGATTCTAAAATCGTAAGCCATACTTCTGGGATATATGTTTTTGGAAAATGTGTCAAAACACTGCAAATGAAGGCATGCGTTGTTCCTTCATTAGTTTCATATAATCCGAAGTCTTCTGCTTTTTTTGAAATAGCCTTTTTGAAATTCAAAATTCAAAATTCAAAATTCAAAATCATTTATTCAGTTTAGGCTACAAATAGCTCTTATGAATGTCATTATGCCATCGGTTCGTAAGTCTACTCTGGGCGGGAGAACTTGTACTGAGAAGAACCGGCCAGAAACTCAGCAAGTGTCAAGCTCTTTTCTCCCTTACAGCGTCAAAAATATTGGAAAATGCCCTATCATAAAAGGACACTTTCCATCACAAACAAACACAAAAAAAGGACAATCACAACACCCAAAAATACAAAAAAATAATAATAATAATAATAATAAGTTTTGCAAAAATTACATCAGGTACCTACCAATTTCAATTTTCACAATGTCATACAGTACTAATAAAAGTCAAAAATTATCTAAGAAAACAAAGTTAAAGTATACGAGTACAATAATAATAAAATAAGATAAGTAAGCAAGAGCAGACCTGCCTCCACAGGAGGCACCCGTTCACGAGTATGACATATGAATCAGCCATCGCTTCACTCAACCATATTTTAGGGAATGTAACGACCCGACGCACATGCCACCACCGCAGAGACAATAAAGAGAGCATGCCACACTCAAGCTACTCTAAATAAGAACTCAATGAATTGTTTAACGCAACATAAATATTGTTTGTAAACTGTAGGACACTGCTGATAAAGGCTATCATATCAGCGCTAAGATATTAAAGTATAATGATTGAATTGAATGAAATTGAATTGAAATGAAATACACACCCTGTAATTTTAGTTTCCGGAAATACTATTTTAATTGCGTTCATTGTCGCAAATTCATAATCGGTTTTAAATGTACGTGGATTGAAGTTGGGCAATTTATGTTTTAGACAGGAAAACATTCTCGTATACGTCTCTTCATCTTTGTTTGTTAAAAGGCAAAATACTAAAGGTAGAACGTTATCATATAGTTCTCCATGTACAGTATATAACTGCATAAATGGTTTACGTACCCTTTTAAATGTCCCGTCACCAAAAAAATTAGAAACGTTTTTAATTTCACTGGTAGCTTTATTGGAAGAAAACATCAAAATTATATTATTCTCCGTTATAATTTCACGACAAAGTAGAAAATCTGCACTCAGCTGGTCAGGTATAGTGGCAGTACTAGGATTGGCCCATTCTTTATTTTGTGCCTTTTGACTTTTATATCTTGCTCTGTACATAGAATCCTTTATGGATTTGTATTGTATGTCCTCTCTATCGGTACTAAAATTTGATATACATGATTCAAATAAACTTGGCATGGGACTAAATCCGGCCGCAGCTTTTTCTTTACATGCAACTATTATCTCTTCTTTGCAGATAGACTGAATGTCCGGTGAGCAAAGATGGGTAGATTCTTGAATGATTCTATCCCTTTCACTGTTTAATTTTAAAGTTGCATTGCAAATATTTACCTTAGCACAACGCCAATATGATGAACCATCACGATATCTTTTATTGTGATGATACCTGTGACCACATTTAATTAGAATATTTCCACCCTTACGACTTCTTATAAAATAAAAAGGTTTGCTTGGACCACTCATTTTTAATATATATTAAAAACAAAATAGAAACTTTTGAAACTAGGAAATAAACAGTTTTCAATGGTAATAGCAATGACATTGTCAATTAGACACTCGAGATGATACGCAAGTGAAGAATAAAACAAGTGGCCAGTTCATTATTAACATCGAGATGATTCGAAAGAAGGTAATGCTTTAATTTTAATTTTGCAAAAGTGGGCAGGATGTTCCGATGAGTATGGAAAAAAATCGGGAAAAACCAAAATGCCGGCTCCAATATAGCGCCCATCTTTGTTGTTCATCTATGAGTTCGACTATACCTAATTGGCAATTCGGAATAATGCGATTTCGGAATGGTGCGATTTCGGAATAGTGCTACTACACCCCTTTTGCAATCCGGGCGACTCCTCTTTCATTTGAGCTATCAAAACATTGGTTTCCTTGTTAAACTGTTCATCACTTGTTGAATAGGTAGTTCGACAAGCTTTTAGATGCGTTGTTTCGGAATTATGTTTTATTTAATGTGATTTTGAAATAACTTATATCATTTAAAATATAAATAATATAAATATAAATGTAATATTAAGTAATTTAAAATAAATGTTAAAAATTGTAGTGCCCTAACAGGGTTCATGTCATGCCTATAATGTACCTATAAGTTAATATCTGTACACCTGACGTGAGACAATAAAATTATGAATTATGAATTACATCTCGGGGATCCGAAAGAATCATTTGCAGTCTTTTTAAAGAGCTATTTTATTATTTGATATAAATGTACAAAGATAATTACAAGACCAATTCAAAAATTTGAGTTTTAAACATAAAATTTTCAAAAGGACGAACGATTACTATTCCACAGAATGAAATAGGTAACAAATCTTTCCCATGAATCTTTTACGGTTAGGTTTAAATTCGAACTTTCTACTACACTGTTAATAATTCTATTAAAGGATTTCAAATCGTGTTTGCGTAAAAGGAAACGAAACGTGCGTAACTACAGGTTCGGTCGTTTAACAAAATCGCCAAACGACCATAGAGAATGACCATAACAAAAATAGTTGCAAATACTTGGCAACACTACAAGCGGGGCCAGCCATAACGACCCAAACATAATGCAAGCTGTACGTACACTCGAGACAAGGAAGGCGAGTACAATGAACAGACGCCTGCAGATCAACCTGGATAGGTTTGGAAATGGAAATGTTCAAACATATGTCATCATTCATATAAAGTTCAAAGTCTGCTGAGGAAAGGACATGGCTAAGCAACTGCCCTCAAAATGTATATGAACTTCTCATAGGTTGAATCATTCTAATATTGATTAAATAATAATAACGTGTTTACTTATTATTCTCCTAGAACTTTCGTGAACAAATCAATAATTTACAAGATGTTTACTTGTTGTTATGGTTTTGTTTGACAAGGAAACCATAAATTAATATGATTAAGACGTTCCATTTTCGTTTCCGTTGAAATAATAACAATAATTATTTTTATCATTATTGATTTAGTTTTTCCAAGCAAAATATGTTTTTGTACCTAGTTTTTAAATTCTGTAAAGAAACGCCTTGCTAAAGTTTATAGCAAATGTCTGATTGAAGCTTGTTAACCTATTTACGAAGTAGGAGTTTTTGTGACTTTATTTTCAGAATTGCAAAGATTTGAAAAGTTCCTGAATCGTTTTACATATGAAATAACAATATTTAGCTATCCCGCATTACGTACTACTAGATACGATGTTTATACATTGCACTTCATTTCAGGGCAGTCGTCCATACTGTATTTAGCCATGTCCTTTGACAGATTGTGGTAGTATGATGTGCACGCGTGTGTATATTGACAATTTCAAATCAGAATTACAGCCAACCTGCTTACAGCGGCAGTATTCCCGGACTACTAAGTCGTAAAGGCAAAGGGTTTAAAGGGTGTAAAAAAGGGTTCCTTGACGGTCACTAGACCTTCAAGAAACAAGCTAACTCTTTCAGCAAAGGTCGGCAACGCATCCACGACTCCTCTGGTGTTGCGAGTGTTCATGGGCGGAGGTGATAGTATTTCATCAAATACGTCGCTGGCTCGTTTGTTGCGTTTTACATTTAAAAAAAAAACGACGGGTTGCACTCTGGGAGTGCCGGCAGAAGTGAAAACTTGAATATTAACGTTGTGCATTTTTGATATTTTGGAATGGTTAGGGAATAATTTTGCACGAATTGCTTTAATTATCAGTATAAAAGTACTCTCATTTATGTGGTAGAATACAATATTTATTTATTGGGCTATCGTACACAAACATGACAATTTATATTACATTAAAAAGTTATATTAAGTTATATTAAAAATTTATATTACGCCGCGCCAGCTGTCTACTCTCCATCCGTCTTACGAATTTTCGATCAGGTCACGTGTCCTGACGCGAGTTTAACATTTTTTACCCATTCCTCTACTCTCCATCCGTCTTACGAATTTTCGATCAGGTCACGTGTCCTGATGGTCACGTGTCCTGACGCGAGTTTAACATTTTTTACCCATTCCAAAAAAAGTGCACAACGCCGCTAAAGAAGTTTTCACTTCAAAAATCTTGATGTTAAAGGAAACGATATGCATCTTACGGTTTCCACTGTCTTGGTCAACAGCAATGGAAACTACTAGTTGTACTCTTTGTGTACAACGAAAAGTAAGCGAGCTAACAGCTCCGGTAACCTATCTAGTTATAAGGCAGTGGACTCTACGTGTCCACGGGGCAAATCTCTTGAGACACTAATCTTATGAGTTCCGGATGAAGAATGCGCTTCGGCACGTCATGAGTCATGACTCATGACCCTTGATCTGGCGTTATGACCTGAGGCAGATGTTCCCTTATGCGAGTTGATTTAATTGCGCAAGGTCGTCTGGCACCTTTCGTATAACCTAACGGTTGGTAGAGGGTGTCAGAATAAAACTTGAAAGTCGTGTTGGTGGGGTTGTCTCGCGCGAGTGTAATGGCGCCGTAAAACAGATGCCTGTCTAGCCACAGACATTAAATGCACAGGTAGAACAGAAGCCAAACAGACGTGGCCGACCAACTGTCACGAGCCGCGTAAATTATATTAGCAAACGTGCTAATTAAATAGGATAAGTCAAGTCGAGCAGGCTTCAAATTTTAATCTTATCAAGAGTAAGTAAGGTTGAATTTGATGTGGTCGCTATGTGATCACCAGTGCTCGGAACGGAGGGGGCTAATTTACCTAAAGTAACCTTTTTTTTGTCGAATCCCGGAGAAGTAAAACTATTACGGAGATAGGGAATTTGATAAAAATTTGTTAACAAAATTTTTTGGTGGTTTTAACCACTCTTTGATCATGTCTTGTCGGCCACTTCAGTTAAATTTGCCTCTTTCATTCCGATCACTGGTGGGTGGTGATCACTGGCCAGCTAACAGATTTATGTTCTGTGAAGACGACTTGATGTAGAAGATCTGTGAACTGATTTTTTCTGTGTCCTTACTTAGTATATGTATTGAAATTTGATGGAGGAAAGGAAATAAGCCTCCTGAGTTTCTTGCCAGTTCTTCTCGGTCGAAGGCTCTCCCAAAATACGAACTGGTGGTAGACTCAGTAGTCGAGTCTAAACAATTTTTTTAGTTTTTTATTTTTATTTGGATTTCATAGTTTTGACGTCAGTAAGTGCCTGTGAAGGATTATGTTGAATAAATGATTTGACTTTGACTTTACATTTCTTCTAACTAACAGAAATAACTTCCCGAAAAGTGTTTCTTATTCCAAACAAGCGGCCCACCCGCGATATCATTCCGTATCCCGTGATGGTTTTACCAGCTCGAATAACCTTTTTTTTAATACAAGCCTTGTCCTGACAATTACGAACACAACAAAAAATAAATCAGCCAAATCGGTCGAGCCGCTCTCAAGTGATGCTCGTCTACATGTGGCAATTGATTTTTATTCATACGAGTAATAGATTAAAGCTCAGATGCAACTATGCTTTAAATCATCCATTTCACAATGAAGTTGGCAACAGAATAATGAACTTTCTACAAGGAAAGGCGTCTTGGCCCGGAACTAGTATGATACAAGAGGACCGGCTAAGAAAGTAGTGCGACGAACGCGGTCCGTACAAATGGAGAATGGTACTCTGATAACACAGTGCGGATAAAACAATTAGATTTTTTTAATAGCTTACGGATAAGCACTAGGCCTGTTCTCACCTTTTCAATCCCCTCTGTGGTCTAGTGGCTAAGACCACCGGTTTAGACCCAGAGGTCCCGAGTTCGATTCCCAGCGGGGGGTACATTGTGTACTTAGTTTGGTTGGTGGTAGGACTTGTTTGTCCGCCTGGCTAGCTACCACCATCTTAAATATGTCGCCATAACATCAATGTTTGTAGCATTGTTGTGTTCGGGCAGCTAGAGATAAGATTAGCCAGTGCCTCACTAGTTGAGGATCCCGGGTGAAGTGCGCTTCCGTCATTGGCCTTATCATCACTTAACATCAGGTGAGATCAAGGCACTGTGCTTACCTGTTAATATAATAAAAATAATAAAAAACTGACTTGTTAAGTGATGATAAGGTCAAAGGTGGAAGCGCACTTCACCCGGAATCCTCAACATTGACGCACTGATGGCTATCTTATCTTCAGCTGCCGGAACACAACAATGCTACAAACGTTGGTGTTATGGCGACATATTTAGATATGGTGATGGTAACTAGCAAGGCGGACAAAAAGGCACTACCATATCTAAACCAAGTATACAAACATGTATCCCCGCTCGCTGGTGGAACCCGACATTACACCACCGAGGTGATTATATTATGTTACATGGTATTTATGCAATACATCATTTATAACTTATTTTTGTAACTTATAGACTTACCCCCTTATTCATAAAAAAATTTAAGCATTTTTTAGTAAAATATTGTTTTTTTTTTAATATATATTTACGGGTAAGCACAGTCCCTTGATCTCACCTGATGTTAAGTGATTATAAGGCCATTTGGTGGAAGCGCACTTCACCCAGGATCCTCAACTAGTGAGGCACACAACTTCAACGTCGTTGTCAACGTCACACAAACGTCATTTAGTATTTGACAAAAAGAGACAAAACAATGATTAACTAAACAATGCTTAAATAGTTTTTATGATTAAGGGGGTAAGTCTATAAGTTACAAAAGTTGTAAGTAAATAAAATACTTACTTACAAAAAACTTCTTGTAATTACACTGGACCGCAAAGAAAAAGGGTCGGTTAGAAAATCTTCCATATATTCAAAAGTAGGTACCTGAGCTATCTTTATGAAATAAAAACTTAATTAAAAAAAATTTTTAATGTGCTTAAATGAAAATTTTAAAAAATGAATTCAAGCTTCTTATTTTTTATAAATTAATGTAAAATAAATAAAAATGCAGTTTTTTCAGTATTTTCGTAAATGCAGATTGGTTACATATGTGCCGTTTTCACGCATTTTAGTACTTTGTGTTACCTCCGCGAGCTCGCAATACTGCCAGGCCTACGTCACTCCATGTACTTGCGCGCGTTAGATACCTACCGAGCGGCTTACCGCCGGCGATATAAAAGCCAGTGGACTGTCGCAAGCGCTCGTTATCGTACGCTCGTTCGCTGTGCACGTTGCGTCATTCATAAAACATCGATCATTTGTGGGTATTCTGTAGTTATTATTAAATAAGTATTGTAAATAGTGAATAAGTTTAATATAAATGTTGATCGACATTTGTGTGGTTTAGATTATTGTAAATAGTAATTTAAAATCTCGTTTCAATAATATAAACCAATGCCGCCCGCGCCTGGAAATTTTTGTGAAGTTGATGATTGTAAATCTAATAAAAGGAATTAAAACCTGTCATTATTTAGTTTGCCTGTTGATGAAGAAAGGTAAGTACCTACCTAATGAAACTCTTTTAAGTATATACATTATAGATACCTACTTATTTGAATGAATTTATAGAATAAAATAGGTTGGTTTTAATTACTTACTTTCAACATTAAAGACGGATTTTGAGTCACAACATAAAAATATAAATCTAAAAATGTATGAAACAATGTATGTATGAAATCGATTACGTTCCGACTCGCGTCGCGACACGACACGTCAGACAAATATAAATGACCTGTGACTATGTCTGCATTAAAGTTGTGACAACACGTTTGGTGTGGTGGTTAGTGACCCAGCCTGCCACGTCAGCGGTCGTGGGTTTGAATCCCGTTAGGGGCAAATGTTTGTATGATGAATGTGGATACTTATTTTATACTCGAGTTATGGGTGTTTATACTCGAGTTATAAGGAATATAATCCATCTCTATACCTACTCAGTTCTCTTTCATATCATAACACTTTCATACGAAGGAAAATCTATATTCCAGCAGTGGGATATTATGGACTGATGATGATGAAGATTTATAACTAAGTAGGTAATTCATTTAATATCATAGGTAACATTATAATGTTCTCTCATGGAACTCGGATTCATACTGTTCATAAACAATTGAGCTTTTCAATTTATCATTCATTTTAATTTAGATTACAAAGCTTAAACAAGCCATTTAGACACAGGTTAATTTAGGTACAAGTTATTGTGTGTGAACAATATTTTTATCGTAGCAACAGCCCTATCATTACTACGATGGCAGCAAGGCCGCGCGGCTGCCAATCGATAACAACCCTATAGTCGAGCCTATTAGGCATAATTTAGCACGCAGCGGTCGCCGACGCGTCGCGACGAAATGAAGTAGGCTATTAACGCGGTAGGTATACGAATTTTTGTAGGGAGTGATTTATCTGTTACGAAGTAACTATTACCTAATCTGTGATACTGCTGTTATGCGATTTGGCATACTTTCTACTAGGTTTTTGAGACGATGCTTCGGAATTTTCTGCCATTCCTCTATTAGAGCTTCTTTCATTTCACGTAGCGTGATTGGCGGTGGATTCCGCTGACGTACACGTCGTCCCGGTTTGTCCTATGCATGCTAAATGGGGTTTAAGTCGGGGCTGCGTGCTGGCCAATCCATGTGTGTGATACCGACTCCATGAAAATAGTCAAACACTATCTGAGCTGTAGGTATTCGGACGGGCATTGTCTTGCATAAAAACGGCATTCTCGATCATGTGCACTAAAAATGGACCAACGTAGTCATTCAGAATTTCAGTGACATATATATCTTACTGCAGTTAAAGTGCCATTTTCTATCACCACTAGCTCAGTGCGGCTTTCGAAAGAAATCCCAACCCACACGTGAACAGAGCCTCCGCCGCCGTATGATACTTTTTCTTCTTTACAGGCTTGGTTATAGCGCTTCTCCCGGTCTTCTGTACACTCTGTAGTCTGTACACTCCCGTCGTGCTTGTATACAAAATCTAGACTTGTCTGAAAACATAACTTTTGACCAGTCATCCAATGTCCAATTCTCGTGTTCTCTACTATAACTCAAACTTAGTTTCTGTGGTGTCTTTCTAGTTTTGGGCCATTTGCAGGTCTTAATGGTTTTAAATGTGCTTCATCCAGACGCCGCATTACTGTATCCCTACTCAGATTGTTTCCTCCAGCTTGTGAAAATGATAATTCTTTACTTCAACAGCCGTAAGATAGCGATTTCTCGAAATTGTTGACACCATATAACGATCCTCCCGCGCCATCGTGCACCTTGTTCGGCCTGTTCCTGGTCTTCGAAAATTGGATCCAGTTTCATGGAAACGCTGGAGTACTCGCTGAACTGTAGAAAGAGTCACACCAACAGTTCTCGCTGTATTTGGCTGACTGCGCCCATCTTCAAGCATTGTCAGGATCTTGGTACATTCTTTAGGGGTTCAAAACATGATGATTTCAGAATAATAAAATTTATAAGGCAGAGCACCATATTTATAGCATTTTTATGTCAAAACTAAAGCAAACGCGAAACAATAATTTTTAGTTTTTTGGTACTAAATTCAAAAAAGACCATTATTTTTAGTTTTCAGTTTTTTTATAAAATTATCTAAAATAAATAAAAAGTTTTTATATAGAAGAGAACCACGATAGCTCAATTGGAAGAGCACCTGACCCGGAATGTCAGAAGGGTGCAGGTTCAAATCCTGCTCGTGGAAATTTTTTCAACATTTGTGTTTTTGTAATTTGTTCGCAACAAAATTTGCTTTAAAAATCATTTTGAACATATTTTATAAAATAGCTTGCTTATTTCTTAACTGATCTTTAATATTTGTAAAAATATTATGATCGGATGTTAATGACGGTAGTTGTTGACATTGAATGGGCGCCTTTGGCTTACAAAGTAAAAAGTGTTGAATAATTTCGGCGGGCTGGTTAGAACCACGATAGCTCAATTGGAAGAGCACCTGACCCGGAATGTCAGAAGGGTGCAGGTTCAAATCCTGCTCGTGGAAATTTTTTCAACATTTGTGTTTTTGTAATTTGTTCGCAACAAAATTTGCTTTAAAAATCATTTTGAACATATTTTATAAAATAGCTTGCTTATTTCTTAACTGATCTTTAATATTTGTAAAAATATTATGATCGGATGGTAATGACGGTAGTTGTTGACATTGAATGGGCGCCTTTGGCTTACAAAGTAAAAAGTGTTGAATAATTTCGGCGGGCTGGTTAGAACCACGATAGCTCAATTGGAAGAGCACCTGACCCGGAATGTCAGAAGGGTGCAGGTTCAAATCCTGCTCGTGGAAATTTTTTCAACATTTGTGTTTAAGTTAAGTTAAGTTAAGATCCTACGTCCTAGTCCGAGTCATGGTCTGTCCAATGCGCGATGCGCGACCTGATGCGCTTACGTCGGAAATAATGTTCGTTGGAACATCATTTAATTTTTATTTATATTATACATATTATCTATCTAACAGTAGAAGTTCTCGCTAGAAATACTCCTGCCTGTATGGTGCCCATTTTTTCCTTCAAAACATGAGTTTTTGGGGGACAATTTGCTAGTTATTATCACCCATAGTAATTTTTACCCCACGTCCTAAACTGGGACACTACGCCGACTTCAGCGAGCGCCAGGTGGGGGGAGAGCGGTACAACCTATTTACTGGTGAGTTCACGGTAATGTACCAAATAGGTAATAATATGTTTAGCATAACGGCATCAATACAATTACTAAAAGAAACGATGACAAAAAAAGTATTTACGGCGCCTAATAAAAAAATTGTCAATTTCTATTACCGAGACACTTAAGACATGGCCATGGCCACCAAGATCCATCAAAAAACTGCGGTATATGTGCCAACATACAGTTTATATATTAGAATTTTCGGTTATGGTTTTCTGACGTCAGAAAATGTATGTTTAATGTGCGTAGGTATTATTCTAATATTACTGAAGGACACCATATGGTTCCAACTGTAAGTCAAGCTACTGATTAAATAAACGACTGACCAATCTACCATAAGTCTACTGGGAGATTCTAACAACTTCCCGACAATATATGTATCATCATCATCATGATCATCATCATCAGCACAATGTATGTCCCCATTGCTGGGGCGCTAGCCTATGGATGGATAAGTAGTCTTTTATATAGAAAGACTTACACCCGTTTGCACTAAACTTATGAATCGCGTAAGTCTTGGCTTAACTATTACCCGGTCAAGTTAACTCGGCACCTGGCTGGAAAACGTCGCTTACACTCAGGTGCAGACTTAACTTGACCGGGTGGTAGTTAGGCAAAGTTTAGTGCAAACGGGTGTTAATGTACGACATGTGTTGCACTGAGCAGGTGGAAGGCTTCTGCATCGTCGCTCGCATTGTACCGTGGAATGTGGGGCAACCGGAACGGGGGGCATACAACCTTGTCCTATAGACAAGCGATGGCGATTATACGTGATATGAGGTCTTTATCTATGAAATTACAGTTTCGTATATTTTTCATAAAATACATTTTTCAAACTAACGTTTTTTTTTTAAAGTGTGGGGACTATGGCTGATATAATAATAGAAGAGTCCGTCAAATGCTCACGACTTCTAGAATGCTACACCCGCGCTTACTGTTATGAGGCTGTACAACCCGCGGAGATGTGGGGGTCGTGGCTTTTTAAATGCCAAGGACCTACATAACCGTGAGGTGTGCAGTCTCAGGGATTATTTACTTAACAGTGAGTGCGGGATGCATTTGGATGTCGTGGCAGTTGATAGACACTTTACGCCGCTCTCCTTGGCAACAGAAAACTGGCGCAAACCAGTGGTGCTAAGCACTCTCGATCGCAAGGACATATGGAAGACCAAGGTGCTACACGGGCGCTACTATCGGGCTCTAACTGGTCCTGATGTGGATTTGCCAGCCTCGGTGAATTGGCTACGTTTAGGTGACTTCTTTGGGGAAACCAGAGGTATTTTAATTGTCTGTGCCATTGAAGATGAAGTTATCAAGACGAAGTACTACCGGAAATATATTATGAGGGACGGTACGGTTGACATGTGTCGGGCATGCCACCGTCCGGGTGAAGCTATCAGACATATTATTTCTGGCTGTTCTCGTCTGGCTAACGGCGAGTACTTACACAGGCATAACCAAGTGGCCAGGATTATCCACCAGTAACTTGCTTTGAAATACAAACTTGTGGATTCTGAGGTACCGTACTACAAGTATTTGCCCGACCCAGTTCTCGAAAATGACCATGTCACGTAGTACTGGGATCGATCTATCATCATTGACATGACTATTGTAGCCAATAAGCCTGACATTGTGGTGATATATCGATTAGCGCGCCGTACGGTGATTGTCGATATCACCATTCCCCATGACGAGAATCTCGTGAAAGCTGAGAAAGAGAAACAAATCAAATATCTCGACTTAGCACACGAGGTTGTCGACATGTGGAGTGTGGATTCGGCTGTCATCGTACCGATTGTTGTTACGGTCAACGGCCTGATGGCCAAGAGCCTCGATTAACATCTAATGAGGCTTTCGTTATGCGGCTGAATCAAGGGCCTGATTTAAAAGGCAGTTCTCCTCGATACGGCACGCATTGTGAGGAGGTTCCTATCTCTGGAGCCCTAACAACCGGTAGCTTGGACCCTGGTCCTGATGCCGGCGGACCCCTATTTTTTATATTTTAAAATGTTTTATTTATTTTGTTTTTAATAAATATTTAAAAATGTAAATTTATATGAAAAAAACAAATAAAGAGATAATAATAAAAATAACGTTTTTTTCAATTTTCTTATCATCTATTTATGTTGACACTATAAAATTTGTTGGGCAATGTGTTTGTTTCACTAGCTAAATATAGCAGAACTTAAAAAGAAAAAAAAACAAGTCACAAAATTAAAAATCATTGTTATTACTGAAGCCTAAGTGACATAGTCTTAATTAAATGTGTTATAATAATATTAACTTATCGTCTTATATCGTATAATATTATCTTATCGATCGTTTTAGAAGTCATACACTTATTAATGAATGAGTGAGAAAAACACGTCAATTACATAGGTAAAGACTCAATAATATAAGTTTAAGTAGATCAGAATATTTCAATAATTTATTTGCTAATTTGCTCAGAATATATTTGGTGTTAAATTTGTTGGTCACATATTATATATATATATTATAAATCAATTGCAATTCAATTATATAATCATAACTAGTTAAGTAAGTGCATTTTTTGATTAGCCCTCTGATGCTGTTGCTGTGCCCTTGCAGTGTGTCACATGAATACCTTTATGAATATTCCACCTTATACTGTAATGTGATATGCAATCAATGATTTGAATTTGAATTTGAATTTGAAGTCTACCTATACAGTTTATGGAGACTTCTTGGTAAGAAAATGGGGAGTCATGTGCATACAGTTTCGTTTTATTTTCAAAATAATGTGTTTTGTCAAATATTAATTTGAAGTAATGGTGGATTGTTCGTCAACGTTAAGTGGCAAACAGTGTAGTATTTAGAGATTGCTGATGGCCTCAGGCGGCCGGCATCGGCATGCTGTCACCGGGCTTTGTCAAGAAGTCCGCGTGAGATTTCAGTGATGATGTGACATCAGATAGTGATGATGATGTGACATCAGTTTAGTTGTGAAACCTATTTTAAAATCTTTCTGCTTGACATTGGCTAAAACATAAAACTCGCACTATGCGTAGGGTTGCCAACTCTCCCGGAATTCCAGGATTCTCCCGGAAAAACGCTGGTAGTTTTTTAATCTCTCGGCTAAAGGAACGCACCTAAAATGACCCGGATTTCACTCTATTGATTCAAATCGCAAACGCCGCCGCCGAGCGTGTTTTGAGCGTAGCAAATGAACTTTGGTCAAAAGGTCTTCATTGACTAAATTACACATATATATGTAAAATACAACTATGCACAAATTTTAAGTATACCTTTGAAGAGCTTTACGATTTTATGGTCACAAATTAAAAGGTATACAATAACAAAAATGTTTAAAAGGTACAAAGGTATGTTTGCTGTGTAAAAAAATATAACTTTAAATAATCACTAAGTATTTAATTGTTATTGATTTTTAATTTCTGCTCTCGGATTTCTGATCCACTGTGTTGGCAACCCTAACTATGCGGTAAAAACAGCATAGTATTGAAGATAGCCTGAGTGTCTAATGCGAGTTTTATTTACATCTTCATCGTTTCGGCACAAGGAGGCGCTGCTCAAATGAAACGAGGTGACAATAGAGGACGGTTAAAATATTACTATACAAATTGCTTTTTTCGTAAACGTGGTCAAATAGTAAGCTCGAAATAGGCACTGCGCACATAAATGTATTTTGCAATCTTATCTTACGCTTACATACATACCTAAATAAAACATCTACAATTTCATTGAACATTTTAAATAATTAAATACTTAATAACATCAGATTAAATTTGTGAATGTCAAAACCTTGAATTTGTTACAGTAAGAAAACAACAATGCAATATAAATGAAGGCCACGATATGGTGTTTAAATGAAGCCTCATTTATTTATCTAAGGACATTTCTACAATGTACTGACTGACGATAATAAAAAATAAACATTAACATAAATAAACAATAAATATACTCCTTGCAAATTCCCACCATCCCTCAACAAAGGAGGTTAACTTTCCATTTCGGGACCGGTTTGCTCGTATTTAAAAAGCAATGAGGTCGACAGCTGTGCCGTACGTATCCTTCGTACACCGTTTTATTTAACAACAAACCTTATGACATTACGAGTCGTAACTTCGTCGTCGTGACGTTCTATATGCGCGGCCTCCATTGCGCGTGAGTCATTGAGTGAACTACGCAAATCCGAACTCCTATTAGGTAGGTACATATCCGAGTGCGCTCTGCACAGCTACTGCCTATCAGACCGAAGCGAATGCGAAGGGTGAGCGAGCACATGCTTTTAAAGGAAGACATTTGTGTTAAATGGTTATGATGGCATATCAAGAGAGGCTGCGGATGACAGGGGTGCAGTACAGCCACTGAGTAAGAACTTTTTGTCTGATGTTCAGTCTTGTTGATCAATCAACTGCATAAGGTATTATGTTTTTACGTAGGTGTGGTTTAGGACAAATGAACGACGTTTTATTTATTTATATTTTCTCAAGTGTTTTAGTCAGGTGTTATCTCTACAACATGTTCAACAAATATAAAAATCGACGACGATGACTACGCAAAACTTTTAAGTGAGATAATACAAAAATAAGATTAACAAAAGAATAAACATAAAAACAAAATGAGGTTTCAACACGCTTCTAAATATAGATTTTTATCATAAAATGGATTTTTTTCCCTACGAAGGTGTTTACTTTTTAAAGGCAAATGACGAAGGCAAAAATAAATTACAAACGAAGGTCTTTGACCTGAATAAAACATTTGAGGTTACCAAGCACAATTATAAACTAGAAGGGTCGTACAGTTAACACCTTTTTAAGAATTTAAATTAGGTAGGTACTTTTATCAATACTTAAGGTAAAACATTATATTATTATGCGTTTAGGCGATCTTAAGAAATTGTTGATGTTTAGTTGACGAACAAACATTGTACGAGCTGTAACACAAAACATTATATCAACTGTGTAAATGCAGTCTGTTTAAATGGTATGTTTATCTTATAAATGAATAACATAATAGTATTTTACACACGCTTCTAAAGTAGAGCGGCAATGAAACGGACCGTGGCGAACATGGTTCCAAATGTTCATCAGTATTAACCATTTTTTATATAAAAGACAATACTTTAAGTATCCTCAAAAGTAAGCACTAAACGACGCCCTACGGAAAGGACCGATCCAGAAAACCCCGAAAGATAGAAACTCTACCTATACTCGTTTAAATCCATAGACATACGTGATCATGACGCTCGCTTGCGCATGCGCATGCTGTGCCAAAATATCGGATGCTCAAAGATAACAAAAAAAAAACGTGGTGCCTGACGGGAATCCCAACAATAATCTAATGAGTAATGACTTTAATGTAGCGACTGTGATAGTTTAAAAAGTTATATATTATGTAGGTAAGTGCTAAAAAATGAATTGTATAAGTACCTACATACTTACTTTATTTTTTGAGATAATTTGCTGTTGGCCACAGGTGGCCTTCACAGCGGCACTGCACATTTTGGGAGCGGCAAGAAACTTAAAGGGTTCCTCAAGCCGTGTAATCGAAACAACGTCAGAGGGTTTCTGAGGGAGTGGCATCAAAAGCTAGCAAATCCCCATTCTCTACTAGATTCTCCGAGGAGTTCGGATTTGAGTTCTTCATCTTAGCATCATGCATATCTAACACATATTCACAACCTTTCACAGGGCGAGCAACATTTGAAGATTGATTCTCTTAGCAAGGATCAAAGCAAATTACTTTTCCGCTCCATCTTTGCGTAAACCTATTGCAACATGAGGTTTTTTCCTCAACAGACCATAACTAATTTATGGCCGACCTTCGAGTGTACCTACGACGTTTCGCCAATTTGTTTAGTTACCACTTTTCAACTTTAAATGGCTAAAGAAATACAAGCTGCTAAGCGTGTCATGGGATTATTTTAAGTTTGAATCTGACAAATAAATGAGCCTTATTTGCCGTTTCGAAACCGTCTAAAGGCGACTTAATGCTTTATAATTGCATTTAAATGTTTCCATAATTAGTTGGTAAGTTTAATAACTACCGTAGGATCAATCATGGATACTGTCGGGCACAGCACAGCTTAGTATAGGAGAGAAAGAGGGATAAAGAAATATCAGATAGTCAAATATACTTTACTTATTTTTTAAATGTATACCTACTTACTAAGTATCTTAGGGCAAAGCGGACGAAACGTCGAGTGAAAGTACTTACCCGGCGTTTCGAAAAGATATACCTACCTACTTTATAGGTACTAAGAAGTTTACGATGAACCCCGTTAAACTGTTTTATTTAAAATGGAACTGGAACGCTTACACTTTTACAGATCTTAATTGCTCAGCGAAAACAATGAATTCAATCTAATTGTTTTCTCACACCCATCGTCTTTGACATTTTAAAATTTTAAGTGTCTAATTGCATGTTTGTTACAAGGCTCACAAAACTAATTACAGTCACAAAATAACCAGTTCAAAGACCTAAGACATAGCTCTTTTCATTGCTTGCTGATAAGATAACAAAGAAATTAATGTATTTTAAAAGATGACTGCATCGAAGGTAAAAGTATTCGATTTTAAATCAAAATAAAAGGAAAGTTTTTAAATAGGCACTATAAGTAGTAGTGTTTAAAATAGCATCTAGAATACCTGAAATAAACTAGCACTGACTTAGTATTATCTCTTACAATACGAAATAAATACAATACGTGCCAACTGTCACTGTTAAACAATTATGTCATTATCTTGTAATGGTCAGTTACATAAACCACAGTTTAAAACGATAAATGTGTGATAACATTAAACGATTTATCTTTTATTATGATATTTAAGTATGTAATCCTGCACATTAACATATTCAAAATTGTCAAATTTCTTCAATAAATGTTAACAATACAATATAAAACAATTCATTTATTCCAAACAATATACATTGTGTTGAATACATAAAGGTTAATTTAAATTACAATTTCTTTTAATTATATAGAATTATTGAATTAATCATGTTACAAAAATTAAAATAAATGACAAATAATTAAATCTCAAATAAACACAAAACAAACACAAACAAAACGCAGTCATTACACAATATTTAAATGTCAATTTAAGTAAAAACAATACAGTGTCACTCATTTTCATTTCATATTGATTCATTCAACCTAAGGAGGTTACAAATATTCTACAAAGTCCTTTGTACTATTTTCAGTGTATGTTTGATAATAGCATCATACAGTTGTTAGTAAGGTACACTAATATGTATGCAATGCAAATAATAAAGTGGGTAATATAACTGTCGATGAGATGCAATACTTTTTGGAAGTTCTTCGTTTCAGTGGCTACATTCTAATTCCGAGAAGATACATGTATTGGGAGAATGCTGCAGACTGTGGCATGCCCATAATCTACAACGCCATCATCACTAGAGATCGCTTTTCATTTATAATGAGTAATTTGCATTGATGTGACAATAATAACCTAGAAGCAAATGATAAATTTGTAAAGCTTCGACCTCTCTTCAATGCTTTGAAATGATATATTTCAAAATCATGCTCCCTTTGAGGAATATCATAGCATTGACGAAGCAACGGTTCCGTACTAGGTGGTCATCCTTGCAAACAATTTAACAGAGGGAAACCCATAAGATGGGGCTACAGATTATGGGCAGGAGCCACGCGTCTGGGTTACATCATCTGGTTCAGTCCGTACCAAGGATAGGGTACAAGAGAAGTTAACCTGTATCGCAAGCTGGGTCTGGGTGCTACTGTTATTTTGCAGTACTCTGATGTTTTGCACAAAATTGATACAAACGCTTCTTTCCATTTAGTGTTTGATAAATTTTTTACACCGATCTCACTGATAGACGAGCTACATGTCAGAGATCTTAAAGCTACGGGGACAGTTAGAGAAAACCGCACTAGCAAATGTCCACTGTCAACAAACAAAAAGATGCAAAAAACTGTTAGAGGGTCCTATAAGTAATAAAATTTTCAAATAATTTTTAACGCTTTTGTTGCGAACAAATTACAAAAACACAAATGTTGAAAAGATTTTCACGAGCAGGATTTGAACCTGCATCCTTCTGACATACCGGGTCAGGTGCTCTTCCAATTGAGCTATCGTGGTTCTAACCATCCCGCCGCCAGGTTCAAATCCTACTCGTGGAAATTTTTCAACATTTGTGTTTCTATAAGTATATGTCAACAAGAGCTGAAGAAATATTACTGTGCAAATGGAACGATAACAGTGTAGTTACTATAGCTTCTAATAGTACAAAAGTTATGCCTACACATACAGTTATAAGATTTTCTAAACAAATAAAAAAGCATGTTCAAGTTGATTAGCCAATTGTTATAAGAGTTTATAATGAAAATATGGGTGGTGTCGATAGGTCTGACCAAAACATAGGGCTGTACAGAACTTCAATTAGAGGGAAAAAATTGGTATTTTCCTCTGATTACACACTGCCTTGATATGGCTGTGCACAACGCATGGCAGCTCTATAGGATCAATGGTGGTAGTTACCATTATTTGAAATTTAGACGGAGTGTTGCAACGAACTTATTAGAAACATTTAAAAAATCAGATATGGGAAAGCCAGGACGTTCTTCTACATCTCTACATGAGTCATCACGATATGATGAAATTGGTCATAAAGTTATGTATCCCAAAACACAACTGCGTTGTGGATTCTGCCACAAACACGCAAATTTTTATTGTAGAAAATGTGAAGTTACTTTGCACCCAAAAGATTGTTTTCAATTATATCACACCCAAAATTAATAAGTGATTATGTATATAAAATAACAATATGCTTCGATTTGAGATCATAACTTTGAAACAAATGGTTTTGTAACAGAATTAGTGTTATTTTCTAAACCATATCCTCATTAGTACATATTACTAGCGTTTTTTAAAACGACACCATTTTCCGGATTTTCCAGTGACCGAACATTTTTTTCTTATTTTTTCTGTTGATATTGAGACCTAAATAGGTTTAATTGGAAGAGCACCTGACCCGGAATGTCAGAAGGGTGCAGGTTCAAATCCTTCTCGTGAAAATTTTTTCAACATTTGTGTTTTTGTAATTTGTTCGCAACAAAATTTGCGTTATAAAATTATTTGAACATTATATAAATAGGATTTTTTTTAAAAATTATAAAAATAGGACTTTTTTTTCTCGTAACAAGTGGGTTAAGTTCAAAGCCTATGAGGTTTGACAGTTGGTGGTAGTCTGATGTGCATTGTGCACGCGTGTGTACGTCTATCTATTAAAAACACACGCACGCTATTCCTTACCTATGAAATTGACGTTTTGTATGAAGATTTTTTACATATTATATTTTTTTTATACTAACGTTTTTTTTAATTTCCTAACATCTATTTATGTTAACACTATAAAAATTGTTGAGTAGTATGTTGGTTTCATTAGCTAACTATAGCAGACATTAACAAGAAAAAAAATCAAGACCCTTCAAAGCTACAATGAAACAAAAGGTCAATTCCACGAACAAAAAAAGAAGTCAATTTAAAAAAAAAATTGGACGATAAAGACACAAAATGAATAATCATTGTTATTACTGAAGTAACATAGTCCGAATTAAAGGTGTATAATAATATTAACGATCGGTATTGACTTTTAGAAGTAATACACCTATTAATAAGTGAGGAAAAAACGTCAATTTCATAGGTAAATCTTATCAATTGTGTTTCGACAATTAAAGATAAGATAGCCAGTTGCTCAGTAGTTGCGGTCTGCGGATTCAGGGTGAAGAGCGATCCCACCTTCGTCCTAATCGTCCGTTACCGTCTGGGGAGATGAAGGCTAAGCGCTGCCCGGTTGTGTAGTAATAGACACGATACGTACGCATGTACTAGTAATCAGCCTATAAACTGTTCCACTAGTTTTTGTTTTTTTTGGAGAGAGTTTGCTGATTGGCACTGGGAGCTCGATGGTGCAGTGGTTAACGCGCCTAGTCTGCGAGTGTTGTGATTAAGCAACTTTCGCAAGGGCCGGTCATCGGATGGGTGATCAAAAATTTATCATCTCGAGCTCCTCTGTGCTTCGGAAGGCACGTAAAGCCGTGAGTCCCTGCTACATTAGCAGTTGTTAACAACCACTAATCCACAGTGAGCCCGCGTGGTGGTTTATGGCCCGTTCTCCCTATCCATCCATAGGGAAGGTTCGTGCCCCAGCAGTGGGGACCATAAAATGAGCTGGTTATAACGACGACGATGATTTTCAGCTTCACCGGGCTTCTTTTGAGGGCGGCGAGAAACTCAGAGTTCTTCAAACCATGTAAAACGAATCACCGTCAGAGATTTTCTAGATCCCTCTAGAATTCCTCGGCATCATGCGCTAGTGCGTGTCCCCGTGCTCTACTAGATTCTAGGGGTTCCGATCGGATCGGCGCCGGCGTGTTCCACTTGTGGTCAAAGGAGTCGTATCATTGAAATCAAGTCATCGCCACTATTAATGTGTATTGACCTTGGGGCATGGAGTCCACACCAGAACTCTTATAAATATTATTGTTATTTTTGTAATTGCAAGTTACACAGTATGAATGAATCATGCAACTTGAACAAGCATAAGTATTTTGTGTAAGCAAAACGTTACTAGAGTCGCTACTCAATTAAGCGACTCACTGTGTATGAGTAATCGTACAAAAAATTAAATAAGTACTTAACAATAGTAAAATTTTAATCGGTTACTGAACAGAATGGAATATTCAATTCGCGCTGAACCGTAAAAGGCTTTTTCATATACCTAGGTAGTCAGTTTTTTTTGTTGCGAATTCTAATATAAGGTTTTAAATTAGTTATCTAAAAAAAGAGGTTAGAGACAAAACCGTATAAAACACGCTTTTAAAAAAGACATCTTTTTAACCCTTCGTTCGCCAAGCGCTTACATGTAAGCGCACAACAATTAAAACCTATTGAGTCTGGAAACCTGGCAAACTATGGGTGCACCCTATGACCTTTTTGAAAAACCGGGGAGTATCTATCTACTCCTTAAACATAGACAACTCTAGCTTAATTATCTGATTGACAAGAACTAGCCTAGGAGTTCTCTAAGACCTTCCAGTCATCTTATGGGTCTACACCATATAAGTTATGACAAGAGCGTCCGTCAGCGAATAAGAACTGACCCAAGACTTATCAGCGTCAAAAAACTGAGCATTCTTGAGCTGACTTACTAGGGTAGAACACCTCTATAGGTTATTGCGACCGTCCAATGAGTCTTACTCCAACACAGCTTCGATGAGCGCGTTCATCGTTTAAGCTGGGCCAATAGTATGATACAATAGACCAGAGAAACGCTTCTGTTCAAACCCAGCAAACCAGGGCCGGGTGAGTCGAACTTAATCGTAACTTTTTGCAACCGTGAAGAGCGTCATCAACAAACATGACTCCGTAAGAACCGACCTAAAACATACCTATTCTGTATAACTGATAACAGTACAAGTTGTCACACAAACCTGGGCATGCCTGAGCTGGTTCACCAGAGTGGAACACCTCTCCGGGTCTTTCCGGCCGTCGAACGAGTCCAACTCCGCCGCGACCATGTTGAGCGCGTCGTCGGCGAAGAAGAACTGGGCCAAGAGAGACCGGTCGTCCCTCTGCAACAAACAAACACAAAATTAGTTATAGTTCAGTATACGTTGAAGTTGTTTAATCAGAGCTACTTAAGGATCTATATACTAAGGATATATGTGATCAATGTGTATGATTCTAGAGGTACCTTGCCACACTAGATTCTTCTGGAAGAACGCTGAAGACATTTAAGCAGCTACTTAAGGATCTATATATTCTAAAGATATCTGTGATCAATGTGTTACTTCTAGAATTAGCTAGACTATACTCTTCTAGAAGAACGACATTTAAGCAGATACTTAGGGATCTATATACTAAGGATAGTTACTAAGGATATCTGCGATCAATGTGTACATGTCTTCTAGAAAAACGATAAAGACCTTTAAGCATCTGATTAAGGATTTGTAGCTGTGATAAATATGTATGATTCTAGAGGAGCTTGATCACGCAGTTGTAAACGCTCTCTGTCAGGGCGGTCATCGGATGCTTGAGTAAAAATGTATAACCTCAAGCTTCTCCGTGCTTAAAAGGCACGTAAACGCGTTGGTCCCGGCTGCATTAGCAGTCGTTAACAACCACTAATCCGCATTGGGCTTGCGTGGTGGTTTATGGCTCATTCTCCCTGTGGTATTCAATCCAGGATTGTGCCTCAACAGTGAGGACATAAAATGAGATGTTGAGGATAGAAACAGTGTGAGCAGGCCTCGAACAAGGTGAACCGATAATCTGGCGAAGGTTATTGGTAGCCGCTGGTTGCGAGCAGCATAAAACCGGTCGTTGTGGAAATCTATGGCTATCTTTTGGCATATTTTCGGCATCTTTCGGCTAAGATGATGATAATTGATAATTATAGAAACAATAGTGTGAATATTTATTATTAAACGCCACTAACTCATTTATGTGATTGTCACAAAATCTCAGGAACTATAAGGCTTTAAACAGCTAGTTAGCTAGCTAGGGCATGCATGTCAACTTGCAGTTCAATCTAACTTTAAGTATAGTCTACTAATGCAGTTTCAAGTTTCAGTTTCCGGAGATAAAATCACCAAATAGATAAAGCAATTTTCTGGGAAGACAGCTTAGTATTTTGCGGTTTACAAAACTATTATGCTATTGTATTTATTGTATTGTAGCTATTGTATTGTTTATTCATTTAAGATAGGGTTTAAGAAGCATTTACTGGACATACAGAAGTCGGATGTGTGAAACATTTTCGTCGATAGTGGTCATACGCATTGTGTCTTATTGGGCCCCACTTTATTAATTGTATTCTTATATTTTTATTTGTATTAGATATTATGTATTTTGTATACCTACACAATAGTTATTTATGTATTATAATCCTGATAATTTTTTATTTTTATTTTAAAAAACATATCTTATCTTACTATTATTATATGATTTTATAGTGTTCAGTGTTAGTTACCTACTCCCACGTCATGCAAGGGTTGTACTGAAAATCAGCGCTACGGACGGATAATCCGTAGCTTATGCTGAGTGCAGACCCTGTTTGGCGACACTGTGCATGCAGCAACATATGCACAACTAGTAAATATACCTTCTATTTTATTTTGATTTTTAAAACATTTTATTTTCTTTTTGTAACCTTTTGTTAATAAATGTTGAGTGTACAGTGTTAGTCAAATAAAAACCTATTCTATTTTATTATATTCTTCTATTGTGGTTTATTTCTTTAGTCAAAGGTTTTGTAGCTCACAGATTCTACGATTTTTATGCAATGGGCCCACCAATGAGTTGGACATGGACATGCCTGGTGGTAGAATAGAAACTTCCGCTAAAAAGGGATTTTTGGGGATATATTGAAATATATATTGCGCCTACAAATTTGCACACGGTTGCTATTTATATCTTTATTCCCAAACTAAAAGACAAATCTTTCAAATTAAGTAATTGCGTCCTCGTAAAAATGGAGCCTAATTCAGAAAGTGCTAACCGTTCGGTCACCATTACGTTATACGATAAGTGCTGTCTATCATGCGAAACACCAATTATCAAAATCAGAAGCAACACGACTAATATAAAAAAACAGTGTTCATAAAACCTCTAGAGAAGCGAATGACCTGTTGACCTGACTGACCCTATGACGACTTTCCCAAAAAAATACAGTCCTGTTACCAAATTATAGTTTAAAAGAACCTCACTGTTCTACCTACTGTTTAATTAGCCCGTACCTATTCAATCCACTGCTGGACATAGGCTTTTCCCAAGGATTTCGATTTCTCTAGATCTTCACTTTCAAAATCTTGAGCATAGCTAACCTATATGCAATAGGTCATAATAACATCCTTTGTGCAACTTTTTAAGCGAAATAAAGTTGTCGAAATATTTAGTTGTTTGTATTTTTAAATATAATAATAAAGAGATCCTCCTGTATTTTCTTTAGCATAGTAAGTTTCATTAGAATTGGCTTAATAAGTAAAAAACTAACTTTCAAAGCGTTCAACGTCTTTCTTTGCCTACCGTTTAACGAAAACCACCATCGATTTATCGAACGTTCGATTTATGGAGTAGGCCTCAAGGCGAGACTTCACACTCGGTTTCATATCATTCACTTTCATCACTATCCGGCACTCAATTTTCAACTTTATCACTTTCACCTAAGTACTTAAACCGCTCGCTTACTCCGATGGGCTTGTTTTTAAAAGAGAACGCGAATCGATTTGACAATCGAAATGTTTTTGCACCGCGAAGGATGTCGCAGTGTGAAATTCACAAATGCGTAAGTGTACAGTCGACTGCACATACAATGTAATAGTGTGACCTTAAGGCCACCCTTATCTCGTTTATAATAGAGGCCATGTTAGCAATGATAGTGTTACATTAGATATGCGGTCGAGTGTATACAGGCCGGTTTATTAATCAGATGTAATAAACTTATTTTAATGGAAGGACATTGTCCTCCTTTATTTTAAGACGATTTCGGCATTTGTTTACAATCATAAAGGTGGAGTTTCTTTGTTAGTGGTCGGTCCTAAATTGTTAACAAAATGGCGAACTTTTTTGATATGTTCGGAAAACTTCGACTAGTCGGAAATTTAGTTCCTTATCATCCCCAAAATTAAAATTGATTGTTGATAGATTGAAACCATAAAAAAACGCATCGGCAAATGATAGGGATAGCGATCCCAAATAATAAAAACAAGTGAGCACGGTACAGTCACGGACAGTGATTACAAAATGGCAGGTATCGGAAATGTCAGTTCAGACTTTAGTTTCTTTCGGTTCTTTATCGAACAAATAAAGTGGTATAGGTAATAGGTACCTATCTTTACCAATGTACAACGTCGTCAGGCGCTTAAAAAAGCTGTCGATTAGTAGGAACCTTCACTCACACATCTTTTTAATAAAGATAATAATTTAGTAACTTAAATTGTGAATTATGATATTTGTTATGCGACATTCATAGTTTGACAAAACATCAGCGTTCATGCAACAAAAGGTATTCATTTTTGAAAACAAGTCGATCCATTTGGTATTGTTGACAGAAAGGAATCAGAGCGCGTCATTGTCCAAATGGTCACAATTAAACAACCAACTGACCCGATTGCGGTGAATCACCAACTTTCCGTTTACGTATCGACAAATGGTCTAACACAAGTCAGTCTATTTTTTTGATAAACTCTCCTTTACACCAAGACAGTTGTGCAGCGAGCGAGACTGATGTTTTAACGGGAACATTTTGATTAATAATAGATACCATTGCATATAGTATACAGTTTAAAGTAGGTGGAGCGATTTTGTCCGGCAGTGGACTAATATAGGCTGATCATGATGATAATGATGGTGGTGATGATGATGATGAAGATGATACAAAGTTGGAAACTTGTGAGACAGAACATTGAACATTCGAAGACTCAACTCGACAACACACTCATCACTTGCCGGTTTTTGATGTCTGATTTGAATACTTGATTTGAACCCTACGTTAATTCCGCTTTATTGGTTGCAATTCCTCAGGGTTTAGTGGATATCTACTTCCCCCCCACCCAGCGATCTTCTGGGAATGGGAGACGGGAGAACCACCACATAACCTTGCTGCCCCTGAAGAAGCCAGTATCTATACGGAGGATTTCCTAGCTAGGTAAAACAGGTGTTTTTTTTATCATGACCAACTTCTATGTTGACGGTTGACGAGTCTGTCTGCAGGAGCTCACTTACTAACTTATTTCATAGAATACTGATTTAGCTTTGTCGTAAAAAGCTCTTAGATTCAGAGGAGTTGCATTCTATAGCTCAAACGGCTCCGGATCACCATCGAAGAAGTTGACAACAGAAGAAGTTTACCCTGAAAATTTCCAAAACACATCAACCTCCTTACTTCCCAAACTGTTGCTCATATTAGATTTTTACTTCTCTTTTTTAGAGGGTTGCCTATTGTTTTTATTTTTCCTAAATCAGGACGAACTTTTTAGACAATACGTATTTTTGTTACGGATTCAATTGCGTGTCATTCGTCTAGACATTTTTATATATTTCTAGCATTAAAAAGGTTGAATGCGTGCGCCCAGTTGGCACGAACTGATACAGGATTACATCATCCCTCGTAACATGACTTGAATAAAATGTTTATACGTGTTTTAACGCAATCTCTTTTGTCTAGGTATCCTATACATAATATCGCAAAACATAATATTTTTCGATTTAGCCTGTGATTGTGAGGAAGTCTGGTAAACGATACTGTGGTAACTTTATTTTAAAGAAAGATTGCTGATTGTCTCAACTAGCGGCATTTTAGGCGTCACCGGACTTTTCTGGGGGGCTGCGAGATCCTTCTTTAAGTTAGGTTCCTCAAGCCGTGTGAAAGAAACACTGTCAGATGTTTTCTAGAAAGAATGGCATCACGCACTAGTGCATGTCCCCGTTCTCTAGTAGATTCTCCGGGTTCGTGTGTTAGGCCCCCGGTGTGTGACGCCCCCGTGGTGGAGGCACCCGATTTTCAATTAAGTTATAACAGGCGATTTTGTCGTAATAAAAGTCATTTGTACTACATACAGGCAGCAACAAAATGTTTCTGAACTAAATAAGTAATTTAATTTCACTGTGAAATTTCATGTTTATGATTATTATGAGTATGATGCGTTACAGGTATAATTATCTGATTATGTACAGTTACCAGGCACTAAGATGTGACTATCAACGGCCTGCAAAAATGTCTGATCATTTGTGGAAGACATATATATATATGACGATCTAACACGGTATAAGTATGTGATGATTTGTCGCCGGTACAAATATAACTTTTCGATAATGGCATAAGTATCTGACACCGGGCCGCTTCAAAATATATGACATTGCACAAAATCAAAATTATGTAACCCACCACCAGCATAAATATTTATTCACTGTGAACATATAACCATCGGATCACAGATGGACCGCATAAATATCTAGCATGATACAAAATCTAAAATATGTAATCAATCTGCAAATATGAACTTTATCTTGTTGTCTTACGAAAATATTTTCAATACATAGACCTGACGTTTTATGGAAAGAGTGCAGACTTATCAGTGCATATGTCTGTCGCACGTTTTAGGCTATCGCAAGTTTGACAGATCCCACGCTATTAAATAAAATTGCTAACTGGAACTAGGTAAGTATGTAGGTATGATTATTTAAATCATCCTAATATTTAACTGTGACTTTTCTCTTAGGATCTGTGATTTTGCACGTTAATGTTGCAATATTTTAATGTTTAATTATTTTGTTATCAATGTTGTAAATATTTAAGTAGATCATTACCTATATCATTTATAAGGTATTCAAAATTACCTTAATTACATTTTATATTAAGTACTTTAAATCATCTGATTTTATCAAATGTGATTTTAAATTGTAACTTGACTAATGTGATATTATTAGATAAGCAAATTGTTGTTTCAATGACATTATTAATAAAGATTTATATTAAAAACTAAGACATTGATTATTAAATTTTTCAAATAATTTCATGTAGACACTTATAAACATTTTTATAATAGGTTACACTTTGCTATCTGACTGTACTTTTCATAAAAATATTCAACTTATAAATTTTATCGCACTAAAACGAAATCGGGTGCCTCCACCACGGGGGCGTCACACACCGGGGGCCTAACACACGAACCCGATTCTCCGAGGGGTTCGGATCGGATTGAACTACTTGGCGTTGTCTTCTTTTTCAGGTTTGGCAAATACATTATCTGATTGATATTAATAATGTCCTTTTATGGAACATAAGAGATCAGATAATGTAAAAAAATACTTAGTTATATAAGAATTAAACGAAGTTTTCCGACCTATCTCTAAATAAGATCTTAAAAAACTCTGAACTTCATTCACTCTAGTACGCCATACCTACCTGCGTATTTTTTAGCAACAGGAAACAAAGCTTTTGCTTACAAGGAAACCCATTGAGTTCGCTCTTTGGCCATTGACGTTAAGGATAAAAACGTATGGAATTTTCCTCCTCCAGAGTCATAATAATACTGTATTATATTTTTTATCTTCAATGCTATTTCGATTCAAACAAAAAATTGCTCAGGCAAAAGGTTAGAAATGACAACCTGCAGTATGCTAAGTATAATTCTCCCCTAAATTGTAATATTTTTCTGGTAATTTTAAATACCTAGTTATTGTATAATTCAAATATTGAAAACAAACTTGTCGGTTTTTGGATATTGAAGGTTTATTACCTACCTAAAATAATATAATTGATAACGCTGCTGGATAAAAGCTTAACTAGGTATTTACTAATAGGTATTTTACCTATCCACTTGAAAAATTCAACAGTCAAACCCAACATAATCTACGATCTTTTAGGAGAGCTTCGCTCGAATTGCAAAAAGTCGTAATATCCAAGGCTGGCGCATAAGGAATAAGGTTGTTGGCATAAGGTTTTAGGTGTTATTCATTCGCCAGAGAGCCAAAGATACCGACGACGTGAAGGATTACCAAGCAGAAGTGGCAGTTGGCTGGTCATAGTAACCGCAAGACCGATAACTGCTGGGGTAGACGTGTTCTGGAGTGGAGACCGCAAACGTAGTGTAGGGCGCCCTCCGGCGCAGTAGAGCGACGCTTATGCAAAGTGGCTGACAGCGGTCGGATGAGAAAAACTGAAGATCGGGATTGGTGGCATGCTTAAGGAGAAGCCTATGTCCAGCAGTAGAATGATACGGGCTGATTTTGATGTAGGTAGAAGTCCCATTTGAGAAAGTCGCTTTTTCACATGTTTGATTTTTCATAGAAAGTCAGGCACTCGATGACATCATAAGAACAGACAGGCAACTTGAAACAATTCTTAACAACGCTGGAGCCTGGCTACGCCACACTTGTCTTCAACATTTGAGAGAGATAAAAGCTTTTCGTGTGTTTATCATAACCTAACCTAGTGCGACTGGTATGACTCATGTATCAATTGAAAATATTACTGGACGATTTATATTCTAACTTTACGATAAGAAGTATTAGTAGCCGTTCTAGATTGACTGGTCTAATTGATTATTTTATTCTAAAGACAAAACAGAAATTAACGACCCATATATACTTTAACATACTTAGTCGTATAGTTATCTTTGGCTCTGTTATTTCAACAGTTTTGTATTATTGATAAAGAGAGTTTTTTTTAGGTTCTCCGGTTATTTTTAGCTTTATTTTATTTGGTTGTATATTGACAGTCAGTTTTTTTAGTTTATTTAAATAATATGTTAATTTTGTGTTTAATCTTTCTGGTCTCCTTCATGGTTTCACATTATACTTGTACAAATTTAATTTCCTTGTCGAAACCCTTTTAGGAAACCCGTAAATAAAAATCACAAAAAAAGCTATCAAGGCCAATAATGCCAATATACCTACATGTTTACAAGAGAAGTATGTAGCACTCTAACTGATATTATTAATGGCTATATTATAAATACTGACATGACAAAACTGTTCTTCATGATTTAAAGTCATGAACAGGACAACATCAAAACAACACACATCAATATTGTAATCATAACAATACAATACAAAACGTACAGACGATATACGTAAAAAAAAATACAAACAAGTAACAACGATTCATTATTATTCATTACAACATCCACTGTGCACACATAATGTTATCTCAGAGGATTTTCTCAATGCGGATTACAATGGAAATTGTAGTGAAGCATATAAATAAAGACTATGTACGTGAATATATATAGGTACCTATAAAGTCTCAAGATAATATTATCGGTTACACAATAGATTGAGCTGGAAAGTCGAGTTCGGTGTGGCTAGCAAGCGTTTTGATTTACGATCTTGAATGCTAAGATTACTCCTTAATGTCTGGTCCTTGGATGGGTATCAAATATTATTATTATAAGGTAAAGATGGAGGTAAGCAATAGTGGTCTCACTAGGGAGGCTGTGCACTAAATTAATGATGCACATAAAGCCATGGAGCGCGCAATGCTTGGCACCACACGGCTTGGCAAACCCGCAAGCGGACTAAAGTCCAGGATAACAGCGAGCGGATATTGAGGCTTAAGTGTAGTTAGGCCTCCTAGTTAGGACTCCGTCTGGCACTTGGCCAGACGGAGTGACGACAGGTGGACCAGAAAGCTGACTGAATGGTGGCCGAGAGATGGATACAGGAACAGGGGACGTCCACCGGCGATATAACCAGGACCGTGGGTGGCACGTGGTTCAGACTAGCACAGCATCGAGGCGAGAATGTCATAAGCAAAGAGAGGTTTATGTCCAGCAGCTCAAGAGGGGCGGATAATGTGAAGCAATGAAGCGCGCCATCCTTGGCTTGGCATCACATTCCTAGACCAAGTCCCCAACACCGAAATCCGCAACCGGTCAAAGTAGATTACGTCAGTTAGTTAGTAAGCGAATAGAAATGGAACCAGCTTACAGCGGCAGTATTGCTGGACCATTTTTTTTGAGTTTACTGATTGCCACTGTGCATTTTAGGGCGAAAAACTTAACGGGTTCCTCAAGCCGTGTGAAACGAATCACCTTCAAAGGTTTACAAGAGTGAACAACATCACGCACTAGTGCGTGATGTCGTACCCTACTAGATTCTCCGAGAAGTTCGGATCGGATCGCTATTCCCGGACCGTTACGACTTACGATCCTTTAAGAAACAAGCTTACACTTTCCTCATGGGCCAGCATCTGCGATTCCTCTGGTGTAACGGGTGTACGTACTATGGGTGGCGATGATACTTTCTATCAGGTGACCCTACTGGTTCGTTTGCCACCTCTTATATAAAAAAGCTCAAGTGGATTTGAGCACTGATGACACTCGGCCAGGCGGAGTGACAACAGGTGGTGAATAATACAGGTCACAGACGGATACGAAAATAGGGAAAGTGCACTAGAGAGAAGGGTCGATGAAAAAACGAAGACACGTGGACGAGTGTAGCGCAGGACCTAGGCGAATGACATGAGGATGTTGATAAGTATGATGATGATAATAAAGCAGTAGTTAAGAACCACCAACCAAAAAAATCCCAATGACTAAAATTAAGAGCTCAATGGCGCAGCAGTTTACGCGTTCTGTTTGCGAAGTCGCGAGCAACTTGCGCAATGAAAACAGGATGATAGCTGAAGTTTGCTAACGACGACAACAGATGGGGCTCGCGACCAATGTTCTAACCGAAGTACAAACAACTTACTAACTTTAGCTGACCATCTAATGCCTAGCCATTGGGAAAGTCGACTAATATTCACGATAGCAATCGAAACGTAGGTAGGTACTTGCCTTTACGCCACCAAGCATCTCGGCCTTATATACTTAAATTATGTCCTCTAAGGAGGACAAATAAGTCCAGAGCAAGGAGCATATCATCACAAGAAGTATTTAATCAGGAAGCTAACTGCACCATATTATGGCAATTATGGCATTTATGGCTTACAGTGGCATAATGAATGCAGTTGCTAAGACGCGCCATACTCATTTATGGCTTACAGTGGCATAATTAATGCAGTTGCTAAGACGCGCCATACTCGCACGTATGTTAACACGAGCACAAGACAATATTGCGTAAATATTAAACATTTTTCCTGTCGCCTTATTTGCGTGACTTAATAAACGAAATACACTTTCAAACATAAGCTAATGTCTGAGACAATATTGCATAAATAATGCAATGATGATGTAATCTTTCTAATAAATAAAATTCTCTATTCTAAGTTTACAGGTGGCAAGACAGATATTTTACTAGACCAAGACTGCAAATAAGCATACAGTTTGCGTGGAGGACAGTAGGCAGCGCCCGCCGACTTATTGGGATGCTTGTAAAAAGTACGATGGATATAACTCGCGCGTTGCCGACTCTAAAAGGTACAAGTCCGAGACTTCGTTTTTTTTCAGACAGTTTTTGACTTTTATTAGTAGTATTGTATGACATTGTGAAAATTTAGACCGGTAACTGATGTAAATTTGCAAACTCAGATATTAAATTAACGCATGACACACGAGCCGCGCGCAGCTGGGCAGAGCCGCTCCTATTCACACAGCTCGGTTCAGCTCAGCTCAGCTGCGATGGAGTGTACTTATTATGCCTTAATGTCCTGTAATTTTCTAGTGCTCCTTTAAACGGGAGCATAGTAATAATGGATTTTCGGCTTGGCGCCTGAAATAAGTTTAAGGGAGCTTTAAGGTTTAATATTAAAAATTACGGATTTTTTACAAATCACTTGGACATCACGTTTTAAATCGTTAACGACCATTTGAATACAGCAGCCAAGCCCAAAGACAACGAAATTGCATGACACTGTTCTTAAAAAATGAGGAAAATGCTTAAAATAAACAAAGCTATATTAGCTTACAAAATGATGTATACTTTAATCGTCTATTCTCGTTTAATGTAACAAAACAATTACAAGTATGTCCACAAACACAAAATGTCTGTTGACATATCTTATCTCAGTAATAAACATGCTGCTCATTTCGTTGTTATCACAATAGCAATTAAGACACATTGCTCTTAAGGCTATTAGTGAGGGCATTACGTTTTTACCGTAGCTACTGCCTACTGAACACGCAAAAATGCTAAAGTTCTTTATGAAGGACAATTTCATACTGACCTATCTTTTAGACAAACGAAAGTACGGGGTATATGTCGGCCACGACTTAATGCTAAATATGTGTTTAACCGACGACGGAGAAAATTTTACTGGTGTAAGGGATGGATTGTACTCAAAAGCCGACTGGACCACGGTAATAGCTATTTCTACTATGAAGCAGCATTGTTAGGATTGGTGTGTTCTGATTTGAAGGATCCAATACAAACCTTCATGATGTTCACATGATACGGCTACTTTAGGTCTCCATGGCTATCAACGCAGGCGCAAACTTTATCAAGTTGTATGCAACATAGAAAAATTATATATACGGTCATGGCTTTGAAGCTCCGCTAGCTCTATGACTATGACTAGATGACTATATGACTACCATAAACTAACTGACACACCCTACTTACAGTAGTAGCCCAAGCGAGTTGCCCTAAGAACACCTTATAGGCTCTTCGTCTCCCTAATTTTACAGATAGGCGATTGGCCAGATAGTTTTCTAACTCGAACCTGACCTAACCTATCCAGATAGTTGTGGGTAAGTTCTAAACTCGACAGAAGCGGAGACGAGACTAAAAGAGGAGATGTGTTATAAACAACTAATAGGAATTCGTTTTTACCCTTCCCCTTGCCTCTTATTTTTTTTTTGACGACCTCCTTGGTCGAGTGGCTTGCACACCGGTTTTCATGGTGTCGCTATCTCTGAGGTCCCGGGTTCGATCCCCGGTCGGATCAATTTAGAAATACCTGTTTTTCTATATTGTTTCGGGTCTGGGTGTTTCCTATGTATAATAAGTATGTATTTAAGTATATTAAGTATGTTTATCCGTTGTCTAGTTAACCATATAACGAGTTTCTTAAGGAAGCTTTTCTTGGGACTAGATAATTGGTGTGATTGTAGGAAACATTTATTTATTTATTTATTTATTTATTGGTTGATGTTACAACTCCTCTCCTCTGTGCACGTCTTCGCTTCTGTGGAGTCCGGGCCTAAAGCTCGCTCACGTCTCGTTGTATTATCTAAACTTCGTCAAATGTTGGAGTTTTAAACCTCACTCACTCACTGACCAGACTTATCGATAGGCCAATGATCAGTCGTCATCGTCATGTTCTTTCCTGTTGTTCACTTCGTTATGTTCATTATTACGACTCATGAAAGAATGCTAGTAGTTTTGCTAATTGAGCAATGATAACATTCTATGGAAACACAGTCAGTGCTTATTGAATTTTAAGTCTGAATCATTTTGTACTAGTTATTACATTTGAGTCTACACTCACCGGCACGGAAACTTGGCCACCTAAATATTTCATGTAATTCACATTCATGATTTTTTTGTCACAAAAAATTAATATTATCAGGTTCAGTGTGTTTTTTTAATTGTTTTCAGGGTTTTCTTATTGTCCCTAATAAAGCTTTTGATAAGAAAATATTATTTATTCAAACTCACTCATTTTCACGTAAATTAACGTTCTGTTTTAAAAGTTAGCAAATTTAAAATTTATTGGTCCTTTATCCATTTTAATATCGGGTGTTCCCTCCTCGTGCCCTGATAACCGCCTGCATGCGATCTGGCATGCTTTGAATGATGTTTCGTACATCGACTTGCGATAGGTTGTCCCAAGCAGCCAACGCTGCATTTCGGAGCTCGTTGAGAGTTTACGGTGGATTGGGAGAGGTATTAATCCTTTTTTTCAGCATGTCCCAGATGTGGTCGAAAGGGTTTAAATCGGGACTTCCAGCAGGCCACTGCAATTTTTGTATAGTAACGTCTTGAAGGTATTCGTCCACGCAACGAGCTACGTGCGGGCGGGCATTATGGTGCATCAAAAGGAATTCGTCATATCCAATGAATCCCATATAGGGCACAACATGTTCCTGAAGGATCTCTCCGACGTAGGGAGCCGCTGTTAATCGATTGTCAACGACAAACAATTCTGTACGACCATCGGAACTTATTCCTCCCCACACCATTATGAAGCCTCCATTAAAACTGACGGTTTCTGTTGTTGTGATGGGCAGAAACCGCTCTCCTCTTCTTCTCCACACACGTTCTCGACCATCTGGTGCACGCAAAGCAATTCTGAGGCTTGAGGAACCCTTCAAGTTTCTCGCCGCCCCCAAACAAGCCCGGTGAAGCTGAAAATGCCGTCTGAGGCAATCAGCAATCTTTCTCCAAAAAAAGAAAGCTTTTGCCAATCCGCGTACCTAGAGAACGGTTAATTAATTTACCGGTAGAAGCCACCCAGGTAACATTACCACGCATAACGTAAACTTTGCTATTAACGTTATCTTCGTATGATAGAGGTAACATTATCAAATTTTTAACGTTGTTCAAACCTCAGCTACCTCACCTCGCACCGCTCTGGTGGAAAAATAGCTTAATGAGTAGTCGTCGATACACCATGGCGAGAAACAAAACTTAAGCAGGAAATTGCAAGTGATGGTCTATTTATTATACACTAAGGAACCAAAGTGGTTGAAAAACCAAAACAAAGGCTGTACAGTCAACTGGAAAAAAAAACATAAGCCTTATTCACCATGAAATAAGATTCATAATCTGTAGCTTCCATCATTATAATGAAATGAAACTGGACATTAAAACACCTACTATAAAGCTTTAAGTAGGTATCGAATCGTTCGCGAAACATTTGGCAGACAGTTTCGCCTATTGGGAAAGCTGAGAAAAAAGTGAAAGCGTGCGAGCGAGATGGCTATACCGCATACACATTGTCGCAACGAGGACAGATGGTGTGACGTCACAGATAAGGTCAGTGTCAATAAAATTAATCTATCGGTACATTTAATTGATTTGTAGATTATGTAGAAAATGAATTTTGTTGTTTGTAGCACACATTTGGACATAGACTAAGGGCAAACATTTTAATGATAGATCTTAATAGATAACATGCGTGGACTCAAAGAGAATACTCTAGCAAGCCTAGAAGAGTATGAACATATTTCTTGCACAATAGTAATTTAAGAAAATTACTACAGGGTTTGTGAACTAGTTTGTTCGTAAAAAAAATACCCTTAGAATAATAACTAGGTGTACTACTACTAAATTATTTTAGATTAAGTTACTGTCGAGACTAAGTTCATTAAGCAATAACTATTTCAACATATATATATTAACTGTAATCTGTCAGTGTAAGTAAGTAAGTAAGTAAGTAAGTAAGTAAGTAAGTAAGTACTTTACGTTACTTACTTTTTTACTTAACGTTTAACTTACGTTTACTTAAACAGTCTATAATCGTCCCACTGCTGGACTAAGGCATCCTTCATTCATAATATTTAATTCAACCCATTTATAACAATTATTGCAGTGTAATAGAAATAGAAATAGAAATAGAAATAGAAATAGAAAAACATTTATTCAGTATCACAAAACAACATTCAGACAAATAAGTGAATACCTATTGTAATTCTAATGAGAAGTAATAAAGTTCTTTAACCATAAGTATTCATAACTTAATATACATGGTATATGATACTGAAAAGGCATCTTCTCAGCATGTGTTACCTATAGCACTTCAATAATGCTACAACGCTGGTCTTCCGAAGATGCCCAGACTAGAGCTAAACTTAAACTAAGAAAAGAATAGAATAAAATAAAACACAAAACACCAAGCGGTGTTTTATGTTTCATTTCACTCACACCACCCAAATGATAGCTCATACACTTTGGTTACAATTGTGTAGTTAATTATTTACTGTTACATGGCTTAAACTAAAACTAAGAATAGTAATAGTAATAAAATAAAACATAAAACACCAAGCGGTGTTTTATGTTTCATTTCACTCACACCACCCAAATGATAGCTCATACACCCTGGTTACACTTGTGTAGTTAATTATTTACTGTCACATGTAATATGTACACATGTAAATGTAAGTAACCAAGACAATTATAAAAATACTCTGTTTAAAATCTTTAGCACAATTGCTTGTGCCATGGTCACATAAGTACAGATGCCTGCACAGCAACCTACCTATATCCAATCTGTCAAATTTCTTTAATACATTTTCAACCATATGGCTTATGGGACCTATTAGATTTTGACCATGATTTTTACATAAAATGCCCAACTTCGGCGTTCTTGTTCAGAGAAACTGAAACACTTAGACAATTTTGACTTATTGTATGGTGGAGAATATTTATTTGTATAATTCGTATTCGTATTCATCGAGGAGCTTGATGGTGCACAGCGTAAAATGTGCACCAGAATTAACGTTAGGTTATAAGATTTCAAATTATATACTTTTTTTACCAATGAAAATTATTAAACTTCAAATAAATGTAATTACAACTGCACAAAATGCTACTTTTGTGATACGTCGGCCGCTCATAGTACTGACAAAGAATAATTAATAGTACCAGGGTACTGAGAAAGCGCGAGCGCGCGCATTTTGTGATAATAGGCCTCATCTATACCTACTAATATTATAAAGAAGAAACCTTTGTATTTTTGTATGTATGTATGTTTGTTTGTTTGCAACAAATTAACTCAAAAACTACTGTACAGATTTAAAAAATTCTTTCACCATTAGAATGCTACATTAGCGCTGAGAAACATAGGCTATATTTAAAAAATGTATACCTATATAAAATACTATAAACGACAATTTAATTTTCTAATAGAAAATTATTTTTTTGTTTTGTTGTCATGGAAACCATTGATATATATTTAACTTAATGATGGAAACTGTCAAAGCGGTATGAAGCCTGCGAGCTGCGATATAAAGTTCAAACTCTATTGAAGAAATTTGATAGTTTGTGGTAGTCTGATACATATCTCTACCTAGTTTGTGGTCTGATATGTGCAGGCGTGTGTACAAAAACAAACATAGTGTCTTGGTTCAATGCATGTTGATGGCATGTGTAGTCAATCTGAGTGCAGGGACCAACACTGCTTGATGTAATGATGACATCACTCGTGATTATGTAGGCAGCAGTATCAGTATGATAACAACATTGTTCTGTACTTGTTATAAGTTTTATCTAATTGCATTAGATAATTTAAATATTTTTTTGTGTTACTGATAAGTAAATAGTGTGCCAACACACTGTATAAACAATTTTAAGAGTTCAAGCTGTTGCCTATTTTTACATTATTAGTCATAACCACTTTTAGTTTTAAGATAGCTTGAAATGTCAAAGCATTTCTCTTGGAGCAAACATGCCAAACTAACTGGAGTTAAGACGCACTAACAATGTGCAAAGCAGCTTTGGCTCTGATGATAACTATGTAAGGTAGAGTTGATAACTATGTAGAGTAAAGTAAATACATAATAAGCCTTTAATTTTCCTTCCTTTTTACAAATTCAAATTGAGGTATTTGTAATTTATTATTGGGGAGCCCCTTGTTGGGTATAGTCCTCTAATATCCATCCACTGTAGGCGTGACACAGGTGCGATGGCATCCATCCAGCACTTTCTAAGACTATCAACTCTTCTTTTGCTACTAGGAAAAGGCAGGTAAATTGAAGCCTAGTTAAATTTCAATTTCAAAGCCTTTTATTAGCTGACAAAGAAATGTAATTTTACTTAACAAATTATATTATTACCAAACTAAACAAATTTATATTAAACCAGTCCCCCCTGCAGCATGTGTTTGTTTGTTGCCAGCATTGTCCACTGTGGACCAGCAATCTTTTTTAGGTCATCTGACCAACTTTGGGGCTGCCTGCCCCTTTTTCTCATTGTATTTTGTTGCCTTAAAAGTCTAGAACCAAATTGAAAAAACGAAATGACCTATATTACTGTCCTACTCACTACTGGGCAAAAGCCTATAATGAAGATCAACAAATGCTACATTAATGGGTAGGTATTGGCTTAATTACTAGCTTGTCAAATGCAGGTTTGTGGTAACAAACTGAAGCTTAGCAATAAAAATCCAAAACACGCTTTGCCTGACCTGGGTATTTTTAATAATTAATTAGCACGGCAAATGACTCCATTCTACCTGATGTTAAGTGGAAATAGAGTCTAGAGGCGAAGACAACTAGTGCAATGTGAAAACAACGACAATTGAACCTTGACCTCTGAATATGTTGCTGCTGCTATTTGCCAATTGGCTACCAAGGTGCTTTTATTAATTATAAGTTGGTAATTTTATGTCTGTACTTACATTAATTGGTTTGGTGTCACTGAGCCCTATAATAAATAAGTCTCAGTTTTTCTGATATCTCTTAAAAGTGTAATTAGTCTTAATGAAGGTTGAACTACTAGGATTCAACAATCCTAATAGTGGTCGAAGAGATAAAATTAGATAGGTATATCCTAACAGTAATCAGTATTCATCACAGTCATTTGTAAGTTTGGTATTGTTGAAACAAAAACATGTAACAACTAGCTAAGACAAAACAAACTAAGTAATCAACGCTGAACTAAATAAATAAATAAACTGCAACTCTGTGATGCTGCATTACATTACACACATTTTAATAAGGTCTATTAATTTTTGTGTGCTAAGCATGGTTTTATTTATGACCTGAGTTCTATATTTTAGTTTTAATAGGCGAAATTGTAAATTTTTCATTCAGATATTGTGTGTGTATGTTTATTGTACCAAACAATTTTGGAATGTGTTGTAAATGTCTCGGAAAATTATGCTTTGTAATTATTATGACAAATAATGTTTATTTAACACTTAACAAACAACTATTTTAAAGTGCGCCTTTCCTAGTACACCAACAATTTTTGCCGATATTGTAAGATTTATAAAACAAAAACTATTTTTTAATACGTCTATATTTTTTTTATTCATTACACCAGGGTTACACACAAATCACGTACCATGGACGTCATTTTAAAACAAATGCTAAGAAAGTCAATGCTGTACAGAGGATGTGATCAGCGTCCTGAGACGATCCCACCTACCCGTACCCAGTATGTGATTGGCTGTTAAAGTGTTAACCAGAAGTCTTACTAATTAGACACTAATTAAAACCTCAGGGTGCAGATTTATTGGAATGTTTGGATGAAGTAAATAAACTAAAGGAAGGAATATTAATTAATGTTGTCTTCTTAAGCAAATTGTAGCCTTTATTTAAAAGCTTGGTGGAGAATGCACTAATACTGAGTGACCCAAAATACCGAAGTGTCATATTAGCAAATAATTATTTATAAATATATCTTTCTATTAGAACACTATCACTAAGAGTCGAGTTTATATGACAGCAATGCCTGAGATTACATTTGGGCACATTCAGATAAGAGGTGAATGGACAACAAATAAAATTACATAAACTGTGGTACAATAAGTACCTACTTGTTTCCTAAATGATGAAAACATTTGAAGACCTTGTAAATAGAAGCATCAGACTAACTACTTGGATAGACAAAGTCATGTTGAGGATCCGAGAATGTGTACTAAAACTTTGTTATGATTTGAATTATGATTAAAATCAATACAATTTGATACTTATAAAATAAAAGAACAATTGAAAATATATAATCTAACTTTAAGCAAAAGAAATAATTGAGTTTAGCAACAATTCACAGGTTTAGTTACATTAATTGGTACTGATTATATTAGTAACTAGTTATAGCCTCAGCAGTCTTGTGTTTACACTAGCTAAAGAGACTGCTATGGGCGATTTTAATTAACATAATATTATTAATGCCATTTGCATTAACCCAACAACAAACAAAGTTATGACGTAAGGGGGAACAGTCATATTTAAAAGGCAAACTTTAAACGTTACTTCTTGCGGATATTGAAATAAAATATGAATTACGCTTCACTAACAATCAGAACAATGGTAGGTAGTAGGAAAATCAAATAGAAACACCAATTCATGCATACCATTATGTATCAACAAAGGATATCCATCTAAAATTATGCTAAATTATGGTTTACTTACACTCAATGTATGTGAATGGAAATAGAATCTAAAAGCTTTGTAATACTTTGGCAACACACAGAAAAGAAGACCTAAATATCGCGTTATCATCGTAAGTAGATAGAATTGTTTTGACATACCTTTGGTTTGTAAAACCACTTTCGCAGCGACTCCATAGGTCCAGTTTTGTATAACAGCCTCATATGAACGGTTCACTGCACCACCACACACATTATAAAACTGAGATAGCACCAAAAATCACCACGCAGACGCGATTAGTACTAATATTTTAGCCAATATTTACGTCAAATAACACAAACGGCAGACATGTTTCCACGACTCGCGTTCACGTTTTGGTTTCGGGAACGAATGAATGATGTGAGTTGTACTCATTCATTCGCTGAGTAGACAATTGCGTGAGCGAGAGCGAGCAATCGAATCGAGAGGGGCAAAAGAGACAAATATAGGTACAGATGTCACAAAACAAATAGGTACAGATCATACAACCAGCGATAAAATAGGAGTTTTTTGATGTGTAACACCTTTCCGCTTTCCTTCTTTAAATACAATATGTGATTTCGTAGAAATGTGATCGTAACAGTACTACCGCACAATTTATGAACGCATTAAGTGCAACTTACTGTGTTTGTGATTATGATATTTGAAGTGCTGACATTACGATCTATTTTCTTTGTTCACATATTCTTTACTCATAAACAAATTGCGCGGCAGATAGGATGTGTCAGTGTGACATGTCTTCTAATGAATATTTACTGCATTCTCTTTATGATTTGAAAAAAATATACGGAGTCGCAAAAGTTACTTTGACACTGGCTAAATGTGCTAATCGCACGAAGCCATCAACTAAAGAAAATAAATAAGTAAATAATCTATTTTCTATTGTAAAATTAGAAAGACTTCATATGAATTATGAAAGTTTGAAGTCTACATTCAATATTCTTACAAAAATTATAGATTCAATATTTAATAATCATGCAACAATATTGCCACTCAATTAGAATAGTCATAATATATATTTAAAAAAAAACTAACTAAACTTCAATCATAAAAAATATAAGTACTATAAATTATTTATCTTTTTTTTTGTATTAGTAATTGTCCATTATTACTGGTACGTACTTTAAAACTCATTTAGTTGGTTATATGAAAAATAAATTTTGAATCGTTATATTAGGCATGAAGCTGTTCTAATAGGCTCGTTTCAACAGACTTGTGAAATGATCCAGGTGTGTCATTGTGCAGGTCAATAGCATCACTACAGCTATTAATAACTTTACACATTGTAGCCACTGGGGAATGAGCACCAAGCACTGTCCTTCGCAAAGGTATGGAGTTTCCACACATATATACGCATTCGTATGGTGATCTCGTCTATCCATTATACTAGGGAGAACGCCAGCCGTGCGTGAGTCAGCCGGGACGCCACGAACGACGCACACTTTGTTATAATGTGTAGACGACGACGGACGCCCGCCAACGTTCATATACCAAATAAAACTTAAACACGACGATAAATTAAACGAGATGACGGTTTTGCTTTTGTTTGAAATTCTTAAGCCTAACAAATCACAATAACTGACCGAGCGTAGGTAATAAAATGGCTATCATCCAAAGCTGGCCTTCTGTACTTATTTGTTTTGTAGTATTATATTATCTTTGTTAGACAAAGAGTAATGATCCTCACTGAGAATAGAAAAGACTGAATGGAATGAAGAACGAATTATTAATTGAATGAAATCATGATCCTCATTCTAGATTTAAACATAAAAAATGTTATTTTGAGGGAACAATCTAAAATAGAGCATTACAGTTCATTAATCAGACTTGTTTTATTAATTGTTTTGTTTAAAGTATACGGTAGATAAAGCAAAGCAAAGATATTTAAATACTCATGATAATTTCATGGTTACCAATTTAAAGGCAGAATCACCTTTCGTATAGTGTATATTCAAGTTCACAATCATCGCTGATCAAAGCTATAGCATTCGTCACTACGAATGTATTAACTTGTCTAGGCTGCATTGGCTTAATGTTTTGGCCTTTCAAATAAATAAAAAACTTTTTTAAGAGTGACGGACGAATGGACGCAGAACTTTTAGGTAGGTACCTAATATTCTGAGCACACAACACAGTAGTGACTAGAGTTATACCTCTTCTCTGATAACAGACGGGTCACTTCCATAAACCAAAACTTACCGAATAGAAGCTCACTTATGATGAAAGTTTGTTTTTAATTGAAAAAGGAAATTTATTAAACTTTATGGCCTTGGACCACAGCCTTTTAAATAATAAAAAGCTATGCCCCTAACTCTAATATAATTTAAAATTAATTTCAAAATTAATTTAGGTTGATAAATGAAACAGATAATTATCAAAATTCTTTAAATTTCTTGTTTGTTTGGTACTGAATAAATAAGTAAAAATTATATTTTGTGCTATAAGCAGAAATCAATAACATTTCGGACTTTGCTAAATTGTACAAAAGGAATTTGCTACAACATCCGTATTTTATGCAGGTATTAAACAATTTTAGGCTGCTTCAATAGTGAAGTGAAGTTCAGGTAGGTACGAAAATTATTTTATCTGCATCTATCCATAGGGATAATTTAAGAAAAACATAAGTACGCAGTTGTGTTTTTTATGTAAGGTTTGAAAATTAATAAATGTAACCATGCTGTATTAATTATTTTTTAATCAAATTATGTACAAAGAAATAAATTAGGGAAAATAGCAAAAAAATCTTAATTTTATATAAAAGTTTATAGTTATATTCATTAGTAAGATCAGCAATGCCATCATTAACAGGAAGTTCTTCGAAATGTAACATTGAAATGAAACAACTTTTACGGATCTACTAGCGTTTATTTTTATTTACTTTTAATAATGTTTATCCTGACGTTCTTCCCAATAATTTACTCTATTTGGGGGCATCAGTTTTGAAAGACGTTGAATTATATCTTGTTTCCTTTTTCCGCTTATTTCTCCAGGCTCCTCGTTAAATACAGGTAACGAAAAATCATTCTTTAAAATATTTGCTTTGATGAAATCTAGCGTTTTCGATTCACTTTCAAAAGAGGTTCTGTAGTCAATCGTGTATTTTCCTTTGTTAAATTAAATTTGAACTATTTCATTCAAATAAGGGCGTGGTTTTGTAGGTCGTCTTTTTTTGAGCCGTGTCATCTTCAAAATCTGTATGTTTAATTTCATACACTTTACAATCATGCATTTTACCTTGCCACTATTTGCGTTTAGAATTGCATCTTTAAAATCTTTAAAATCATATAACTTAACTATTATTTTCGTTGAAAGTTCCACCTGGTGGTGGAAACCATCTTTAATGCTCTAAGATCGGCAGACATAAATGTCCATGTCCAGGTTCGAAATAATTCAGGATTATAGTTTCAGCGTTTAACTCACCAGAGTTTATTATATAAATAATGTATGAGAGAAGGTACCAATTTTTGTTCTGCCCTGCGCAAGCAGAAAAATCGTAACTGCGTTTCTTATGCTTTTTTTGATTACATATTTTGTGATACAAAAAAGAAAATGCATTTTCGAACATAAACATCAACAAAACAACGATGTCACAAAATTTGGACTTATGCTTTTCTTTTTAGTAGGGCAGTGTTGTCTGTTTATATGCATTTTTGTATAATAAAGAATACTCGTAGATAGGTAGGCAATCAGGTAGATAGGTAGGTATCAGTATTAAATCCACGTGCCCAAATGATGTCTCCTTTTTCAATAGCGACTCAGACCATAAGCTACAATTGCCGTCTTTCGTTCGCTTCATATTCGCCACTTAAATAATATCATTAATTCGATCACGTTAGCGAAAACGAGATTTTGTAATAGCAAAATTGTAACACACGTCGTTTGATGCTAACCAAGTTTAAATACAACTCCCAGTAGGCACCCTGGATATGACTTCTCCCAATGCATGCCACTGAGCCCAATCTTCGGCTTTGCCTGCTGCCGCAGTTGAAAGAGCCGAAGCCAGTCGATAGGCGATAGCCAGTCACTTTGCGTATACCGTTCGCTTTAGAGCTCGAGAGCGTTCTACACTAAATATAAAGTCAAAGTCAAATCATTTATCCAATACGAGTATAAGCTTTATCATTGACGTCAAAACTATAAAAACTAATAGTAACATTTTATTTTTTACCATAGTAAGCCATAAGCTCGCAGACATTGTGAGAGAGCAGAACCTGCGCTAGGATACCTTGGGTTACATAGTTCTGGGTCATATCATATACAAATACATACAAAAACATAATATTCCTACGTACTTGTCTTATTAATGTAAATAGCCTATAACTGTCCCACAGCTGGGCAAAGGCCTCCATCATTGAAATCAAGTCATCACTACAATTGACGGGTAATGGCTTAATCATCACGCTCACTTGCCAAATGCGGTGATCACAAACTCGGGCTATGCATCGTAAAATCCGAAACACAAGAGTGTGTCAAGTGTGTCAAGGTACCGGGTAATTTTTATAGTGTTAACATAAATGGATGCTAAGAAAATTAAAAAAACGTTAGTATGAAAAATATAATTCTATAATAAATCTTCATACAGAACGTCAATTTCATAGGTAAGGACCTAATATCTATACTAATATTATAAAGCTAAAGAGTTTGTTCGTTTGTTTGGTTGAACGCGCTAATCTCAGGAACTACTGGTTCGAATTGAAAAATTATTTTTGTATTGAATAGTCCATTTATTGAGGAAGGCTATAGGCTATATTACATCACGCTATGACTAATAGGAGTGGAGCAGCAATAAAAAATGTTGCAAAAACGGGAAATAACGCGGGTGAAACTGCAGGGCACAGCTATGGCTACGAAAATTGTGTTGAACACTGGACTTAAAAGTGTCGAATATTGGTGCCACTATCGTAGTCGGTATAAGCATGAAAATAATGATATTTTCGCATTAACGTATGACATTACAGTTTCAATATGGCGACAGCAGTATCGATGTCATAAAGGACAACTTTCTTTTGTTTTTTGTTAACAACGTCGCTTCGCTTGTTTTTCTCTCTATCACAGAACCTTTAAAGGGGTATCAGTAGATACTTATGTGGCATTCAAAATCTAATAGGATAGTTTTGTCACCTTATACTATATCTTAGGCTACAGGGATAGCTCACCTCATCAACGAAACGAATATCTTCCATTTGATGTTGTAAAAATTCGTGCTTTATCGCCTTTCGTGGTCTTGGCAAAGAAAGTATGGTTTTTAGCATGGACTAATAAGTCCATGGTTTAAAGTGAATAGGCACCTCTCCTCCCTCGAAAATCGAGAACTTAGTGCCAGTTTTATTTGTCATTATCGAAATCGAGAAATTCATCATCATCATCATCATCTCAGCCAAAAAGACGTCCACTGCTGGACAAAGGCCTCCCTCAAGGATAAATAATTCTGAGGGGAATTTGCCATAATCGCCACGCTTGGCAGGCGGGTTGGCGATCGCAGTAAGGTGAGAATAATCACAGAGGGACGCTGCTGCCCATCCTCTGGAATGGTCCCATAGTCGCCTTCTACGACACCCACGGAGCCACCACCCACCCATCGAGAAATTGTATCAGCAAAAATGCAACTCGCCTCGTTGCGTTACCTGGACGCACTGCTTCAACTCTATATGAATTCTCGTTTTCATCAACGTAATCGAGTGGTAATTAAAACTCGCAATAGGCACCTAGTAATGCGGTACTGACAGTGATAATTAAATATCTCAACATTTAGAATTTACAATTCGAAAAATGACAACGTGTTGAAAAAATTCCACGAGCAGGATTCGAACCCGCACCTCATGACATGCCGGTTAAGATGCACTACCAACTTTGCTATCGTGGCCTAATCGCCGAAATCAAAGGAGCCCTATTAAATGTCGACAACTACGTCATCAACATCCGATCTTAATATTTTTACAAATATTGAATAACAATTAGGCAAGCTATATTTATGATTATTTACATATTATTATTATTTACATATACTTTTACGCAAATATTGTTGCGAACAAATTACAATTTGAAAAATGACAAAGTGTTGAAAAAATTCCACGAGCGGGATTCGAACCCGCACCCCATGACATGCCGGGTCAGATGCACTACTTTTTTAAATTGTAATTTGTTCGCAACAATATTTGCGTAAAATTATAGAGAAACATTATACAGAAACTTAGAATTTATTTTCATTTTATTTTATTAGGAAACTTATCAGCCTTATTGTAACAACCTCATAAAAATTTAATTACATTATTAACACTTAGGTACCCAAAAACAGAGTTTCTCAATATGGTAACTAAATAATATTCACGAAAGAAAGTAGGTAGCAGTAAATTTATAGAAATTTTACAAAAAAAGTTTTTAAATATTTAGTTTGGACGGCCAGTGGCAATCAACGTTGATATGCTAATGTTGGATAACAAATTCATTACAAAATTGCTTCGTCTTCAAGTTGTTTTGCCGAGAGCTCCTACCATTACGGGCCAAGCCAACCTACAACACTGTGAAAGAACCTTAGTTATTAATTAGCAAAGCTGTACAATGTCACAAATTACCCCCTACGGAATGATTAGAAGCTATCCCCATCAAGGATGGCAATTACAGACATGCTTGTTCACTGGAAGCGACAAGTATAGCAGCAGTCATTTTATGTAACAACACGTAGCAAATATCAGGCATCAAAACAAGACCATACAACAAATTAAACAAAGTCTGTCTCCATCAGATGGATTATTACATATCGATTTCTATCTTTCGTACACATCCAAAGGCTGTCTGAAAGAGATTACTTTTAGTGACAAGACCGCCTTTTGTACGACCACTTTTTTGTTTCTTTGTCAAAAACCCTTTTACTCAGGAACAAAGCAAATGACAGCACCTGCGCCGATGACGTACCTAATTCGCGAAATGGCGAAGAAAAAAAGCGGTTTTGTTTTGTTTTCTAAAATTTGTGTTATGTCGAATATTAATGTGAAATAATGGTGGATTATTAACCGTTAAGTGTTCGTGAGTGTGCATGAGTGTTGGTAAATGAAACAAATCACTTTTCAAATTCTCTCAAGAAGTCTGCCCGAGGACTTAGTAAAGCCCCACATCTTTACTGAGATACTGATCTTTGATGCCTTGATCTCACCTGATGTTAAGTGATGATAAAGCCAATTGGTGGAAGCACACTTCACCCGGATCCTCAACTACTGAGGCACTGGCTATCTTATCACTGCTGCCGGAACACAACAATGCTCCAAACTTGATATATGGTGTATATTTAGATAAGATGGTGGTAGCTAGCCAGGCGGATAAACAAGCCTTAACACCAACCAAACCGAGTACACAAACAGTACCCCCCCCCCCACTAGGAATCGAACCCGGGACCTCTGGGTCTGAGACCGGTGGTCTTAACCACTAGAAGGATGTTAAAAAGGATTGTATATACGTTTATTTTTGTACTATATTTGTAAAAGTATTTTATGTAATAATAATATACATTATATTTGTTTAAATAAGTATATTTATATAAATTGTATAGTATGTGTAGGTATAATATACTGTGCGTTTTATAATATATTATTTTTATTTCTAAATTGTTGTCTTCACCCAATTGCACCTACCATGTTATTTCTGCACCACCCTAGACCACAAAGGCAATTAAAAATCCTTTATAACATCCTTCTAACGATTAAGTTTAAGTGACCTATCCAGTAAATCTATGGTTCTGACCAAGTGGTAGTGGATAGACGTAATTATTAGACTTCAAGTAATTATAATATCTGTTTTAGTTTAAATTAGAAGGGCTTAGCCTGTTTCGCAGAATGATTTATTTAATGACTTGGATTATTGTTAATTGTGTTAGTAATAATTTGTGTACGCACGCCTGCAGTCAGACTATCCAAAACTGACAAGTTTCTTTAATAAAAGATCGACCATATTCCATAGAATTAAAGTTCAAAGTCTATCGAGGACATTTGTCAGTGTGCGGTTTTCTAATGTGCAGACATGTTTAAAATACAAATTTGATGAATAGTTGTAACGAATAAAGGTTTCCACTCAAAGACCATTGCAAAACTAGTGTGGGCGCCATTAGGCGGTGATGATGATGATAATGATGATTCGAAAGCAGGTCAAATGCGCAGGAGATATTTAGGTGCACAAACGTACGCGCCATCGCAGGTGCGTCGCATATATCAAGGAGGGGAGGACGAGCGTCGCCACTATAGTGGAACGGAAAACCGCTACGACTATAAGAGGGTTTGGATTCGGCTAAGTATAGCCACAGATTAGAAATAGCGACAATCTCTGAAGGAAGATGTTGGTTGAAGCACCATTTAGAAATTAATAGTGCCTGGCATTTGTTTTTAATTCACATCGGGGAAAGTAAAAACTTTTTCTTTTATTCTATTTTACAACCAGGGCAGAAAGAAGTGCTCGGTTCTTATAACTTGATGTTAAGTGACGATAAGGCTGAAGGTACCCGAAGGCACGAAGGTGGAAGCGTGCTACACCCTGAAACTACAACATACATACATACATACATACATACATACGTACGCACGCACGCACGCACGCACGCACGCACGCACGCACGCACGCACGCACGCACGCACGCACGCACTTCGTAAACCCTACTACGGTAGAGACCTTGTACCGAGAAGAAGCCGCAAGAAACTCGACAAGGGCTGTTTCTTTCTCCTCCGGTAAGATATAGAATTGTAGATAATTAGAGTGCCCTATGTTGATAGCGTATTCGTATGTACATACACCATGCAACAATATCAAAAGCAGAAATTAGTTCTCACGTGTCGGAGGGAGATGCAGACGTGGGGCTTTAGAAGTACAGTCAGAACTAATAAAGCGTTGAAACTTTAGGCTAATAAAGTTTTTTTTTTTTTAATTTTAAGTATATTTTTATTCTGACTCATAGGTTAAATTACAGTTCAGGGTGCCTAGCGCCACCTTTTTCATACGATCATGTTAACAAATATGAACATTTTTATGGCAAATTTTCATCTCACCTCATTTGTAACATATTAGTTCTCTTTTTCGTTCTTAGGCGCAGAGATTCCGGGTTCGATTGTCAGCAGGGGGTATATGTTTGTGTACTTGTGGTAAGGCTTGTTTATCCGCCTGACTAGCTACCACCATCTTATCTAAATATGTCGCCATAATTTCAATGTTTGTAGCATTCATGTGTTCCGGCAGCTAGAGATAAGATAGCTACAGCTAGTGCCTCAGTAGTTGAGGATTCCGGCGTTCCAGCTGAAGTGCGCTTCCACCTCGGCCTTATTATCCTTCAGGTACCTCAGGTTCACATTTCTAAATGGTCTAATTGCCTGAATGGTCATTCAGACTATCTATTTTCCCAAACTGTCCACAAAGCCGTAGTGTATGTATTTAGTGTATAATATACAAAAACCATCCTAAAAGCAAGCTGAAGTACCAGGACATCATAGCTATGTAAGAGGTTTTCACCTGATGAATAACTAACATTTAAAAGTAACCGCTTACATAGCTATGTTGTCCTGGTACTTCAGGTTAAGAATGCTAACATTAAAATGTTGTAAATAATACAAGATAATTTGAATATCAGGTGAGTTAAAGGCCAAATACCTAAGTAATTAGAAGAACCGTCTAATAATCGGATGGCAAATAAAAAATCGCAATAGGCGTTCTTCTAAATAAAGTTCAACTGCGTCCTTCCTCCAGGGCATACAATGTTATTTTTTTTTGTGATATTTTGTTGTCCGGTGCAGATGTTTTTAATTTATTCGTCCAACGAGTTTTAATGCGGAATTAGAAATCTTGTGAAAGTTAATTTTGTATATTTTTTCCTATTATAATTGTGAGTATAAGTACTTATTGTCGTGTGCCAATATTGCTATAAATTTTGTGTAAAATTTACATGCCTATTAGATAGGTACCCACTTTTATGAATATAGCTTGATCCTTCCTTGATATTTGTAAAAAAAATTTGATGGATGCTGATACGTCATCATATTGACATTGATAGTGTTCATAAATTTGCATAGCTTGAACATAGCCATGATAGCCTATTCAATTAATATTAAATGACCTATTTTGAAAAATATCAGGGACTAAAGATGGTTGACTGGTAGAGAATGCTTCAGGTATTAAGTAGGCCATGTAATATATTTTGCAAAAGTTTTTAAATAAAAATAAATAAAATAAAGATCTTTAAGGGGGTGCAGCGCGGACGCAAAGCTGCGAGTTTCAAGTTTCTTTATGAAAGCGAGCGAACGGCACGTGGCAGTGGTGTAACAACGGCCCACGACTACGAGTACGCACGCACACTAATATCTGTACAGAGTAGGCTGGTGGTTTAATTAGAGCAATGTTTACTTTCGTAAAATCATAGGCGTTTGGGTAAAAAATAAGAAAAGCTTAATATTTTCATATTCATGTTTTTTTATTGAAAAATAAGACAACAGTGACCTGCGGAATATCAATACAAACATTTTGATGTCAAATCATTGTTTCATTTGTGCTATATTTACAAAGTTTCTGAAGAAATAAGTTTTTAAATATCATTATTTTACGTATTGTTAATGCAGTTTCTGGGTATTTATTTCAAATTCCAAGACAACCATGACCTTGTGAAAGGATCAAGCTAACCTATACTAGTCTTTTTAATGTACAAGACCTATTCAGCGCCTAGCACCAGTGACTGAAAAACACGTAAATTTTCAAATTCCGCGCTAAACCCTCTTAAGGAATAACAAAAAAATATTGATGTAAAACTGCAGAAAACACCCTTTTGCACCCGTACATAAGCTGCGAACTCCTTGGTGAGGAAATAACTTTTTTAATTTAAATGCTTTGTAGTAGGTTTAAGCCCCTTTTACTAGTTTTGCGTAATATTTCTCGAGACTTAACAAGAACGATAGAACGCTCTACTTAGCTAACTAATTGCCATGAAGTTCTTTCCACTTAATGAAACAAAGTAACACAATAGGTACATACATAATTTTATATTTTTTATGTAAAACCTATTTTGTCTTGAAATACATTATGAACGATAATTTGTAAACTAGTTCGTTTGCCATGATTATGATAAAGAGTGGATAGTTAAATAAAGGTTGCAATTACAAATCACCAACCTATATCTTTATTGTTAATAGGATTCAGTTAAATATAGACATTTATGAAGGTTCTTCAAAGAGTATAGATTCAACTAACAAAACTAAAATCTAAATTAAAGTATCACCAACAGTTGACACATTAATAAGTCCAACTGTACTTTTATGCAACATACACGCTGCCGTAGAAAATGTAATTTGTTTCATTGTAGGTATTTAAATTGGAATAGAAACCTTAGGTTTTAGCATTAAACTAGGTAACTAGTTCTAGATCTGAGACTGGGAGAAGAGACTTTGCTGTTTGCCACAGACATAATGCTTTTCTACTTAATCATCACCACCGTTAACATAATAAATAAATAAGGTCTATTCTTACTATAAAGATCTTACATACTGGAGCACTGACCCGTGTAGTGACTGCCAGTGCCCTAATGGGCCATCTGTGCGCTCTGCGACCACCGCCAAGAGGTTGTTTTGGCTGGTCCGGGTCCGCTGCACCATCGAGACCACTCTTTTGCGCATGATGGCATGAAAGCCATCAACACTGGCCACTGCAAACATCCAGGGAGGCGCTGCAGAAGCGGGGCAGCTGCAACAGCACACTGAACGCATCATTATATTGAACGCGAGGGAGTCCAGCGCTCGCTTTGTGTGTTTAGCCCACAAGCTTAACAAAAAAACCGGCCAAGTGCGAGTCGGACTCGCGCACGAAGGGTTCCGTACTTTATGACGTAATAAAAAAAACGTAGATCTCGTTCAAACCAATTTTCGGTGGAAGTTTGCATAGTAATGCACATCATATATTTTTTTAGTTTTATCATTCTCTTATTTTAGAAGTTATAGAGGGACACACATTTTACCACTTTGGAAGTGTCTCTCGCGTTTAGAAAAAAATTATATTAGGAACCTCAATATCATTTTTGAAGACCTATATCCATAGATACCCCACACGTATGGGTTTGATGAAAAAAAATTTTTGAGTTTCAGTTCTAAGTATGGGGAACCCCCAAAATTATTGTTTTTTTTTCTATTTTTATGTGAAAATCTTAATGCGGTTCACAGAATACATCTACTTACCAAGTTTCGGAAAAAAGTGGCTGTGGCTGTGACATACGGACAGACAGACAGACAGACACACATGACGAATCCATAAGGGTTCCGTTTTTTGCCATTTGGCTACGGAACCCTAATAAAACCGTTGTTTACACTGTGCCTACGCTGTGACTTTGACCTCCGTAAGCCGCGGCTAGCTCGTCGAACGTTGGGCGGCACTAACTCTGTGAGGTCCCGGATTCGATTCCCGGTCGGGTCAATGTCGAAAAACGAATTTTTCGATATTGCGTCGGATCTGCCCCCCAACCGCGTAACACTCTCGCTTTCGATCGCTTTGTAGGCGAAGCCCTCGCCTCGCTTTCTAATATAATATCGAAATATACTATCGAATAATATCGAAAGCTATAGCCTATAGCTTTCGATATTGCTTTCATATTGCTTTCGAAATGACAAGTTGACGCCTCCTCCTCGCCTCGCCTTCAAAGCGATCGAAAGCGAGAGTGTTAGGCGGTCGACCCCCTGGGTGGTTGTGTTACCGACGTTGTACATGATTTCCAGAAAACGAAAGCTTTAGCTACGTACATACCTTGGGATCATCAGGACAATGTATGTGATGTTGTAAATATATATCTTTCTTATGACTTTGTCGACTAAATAAAGCGTCGCGATTGGTCACAAGGGGCATCTTTCGATTTTCTATCCAATAACATTCCTAATTTAAATATTTATAAAATTATATAATATATAAAATACTAATAAAATACAGTGAAAAAATTAAATGCTTACACGACCCAGCCAGGAATCAAACTTCGAGAATATATTTAGCTTATGAACATCTTACTTGTCTTAAAATGGCAAATAAAATTAAGAACTAGTCATATTACTAACTAACTACAGGCATGCTGAAGGTAACAGTATTGCCTAAAGCTGGATGAGGGTTAAAAAGCCGAACTGCGTTAGAGAGCGGGTTCCTCGATTTGTGAACATTCAAAATGGCAGATCCTTACTGGCGCTGTTATAACGTCGAAAATACGTTGCGCCTGCCACAATGAGAGCGTAAATTAACAGAATCTAAAAAAAAAATTTAACAAAAAAAATTGGTTTTAGTAATCAAAATATGAAGCTACTAAACTACGAATATTGTGTTATCAATGTATCAGTGGTTTCTAAGCATATAAAAAGTAATTTTGTTGTAATTTCAACAATAGTGATTTTTTAATTATGTTTTCTAAAATATTTATGATCGAGTCTAAATTATACAATCGTGTAAGCAAGCAAATTTAAGATAAAGACACGAATTTACCAATGTAAAAATTTCAGATTAGTATTAATCATATTATAGTCTTGAACTATTCGATGAAAGTTGGTGCATGTTTTCAGTGTGTCGCCATAATATGTCAAAAGATTTCGAGTGTAGGTAATGAAAACGAGCAATAAAAATCACCTTACTAAAGCGATACAAATAGATGCAAACTGCGATACGACGGGGGATGGTTGTTCTCTAATGGTCGCATATTATATTAAACGTTATTAAAATAAACAATTTGATAATATAACCAATCCCAGACTTCCAGTAATTGAGGATTTCGGATGAAATGCAGTTATACTGATCTTCGTCCGAGATATTATATTTGGTCACCCATCAGTGACCCAGCATTGAAAAAGTTGCTTAACTTACAAGATCGCAACTCAAACGCTTGTATACGCCATCGTGCTCTTCTCTAGATAAGCTTCACCAGCTTATTTTTATGTTCTCATTGCTTGGGAACGAGCTATCCCTATGGCTGGATAGGGAGAACGGGCCATATAAACCACCACGCGGGCCCAGTGTGGATTGGTGGTTGTTAACGACTGCTAATGCAGCCGGGACCAACGGCTTTACCTGCCTTCCGAAACACGGAGGAGCTCGAGATGATACGTTTTTGGTCACCCATCCAGTGCCTATCATTTGCAACCCAAAAGCTCGTACGCTATCGAACTCTTTTCTAGATGTAAGCTTAATTTAAGCAAATTATTTATTTCATAAGCATACTGTCGTTTGCATAGATTTTGTGGGCGTCAAAGTGTGAAAAAATGGAAATGTGTGCGCGTCCTAGTTATTCAAATGCTAGTTGTGAATAATTGAATAATGTAATAGGAATGTGGGGAGATAAATAAAGTGTTAAAAGTTTTACTGCAAACAGTTTGCTGACGAAAAAATTCAGTTGTACCTACATTGTTGAAAACTTTTCACATAAATATTTTTAGTACCTATCTATTATTTATATTTAAAAAAAATATTTTTAGTACCTATTACTTACATTAAATAAAAAAAGTATTTTGAAATGTAATAGATATGAGTTGAATGGCGTAAATTATCAAATAACCAAGTAACTTTAAAAATCTTTGAATGAGAAAAAAGTCGTTTCAACTGACGATAATTAGATAATTATATATCAGTTCGAATTTCCATTCAAAATGTTAATGGTGTAAAGATATATACATATTGTCTTCTGTATACTGAATAACGTAATTACATATAATAATATGTACACTGCTGGTATGTGTAATAATAATAAATAAACTCTCAAGTTGGTACCTAGTAAAAAAAATATCAATGACTAATTATAAGTACATATTATTACCTACATCTATTTATACTTCAAACGTATATAATCTTTAACTATTCCTACGTAAGTTATAAAATCTTAACACATTATAACATATCTTATCAACCACCTTACTGCTAACACTGTATAGCGCCCCGCTCCCTATAAAAGGAATGAACTTAAACTTGGAGTGCGTAGTCGTCCTTTCTTCCTCAACAGGGAAGCAAAGCTACGTTCTAAGTTTGAAATTTGAATTGTTGTCTTGTAGGTAACTCTTTTTTTCTTTTCCAACCAGTGACTGGATTGTGTTTTGAAGCAATCAACTGAAAGATGTAAGTTTTTGGAATTCGAACTTTTGCTTGATGTGATGTTAACTTTTTAAAACTCTTTTGTAGAAAATTACAATTTTGCTATAGGTTGATTTTTAGTATGTGACCTATTAGATAGGTATTAGAAAAATAATTAATTTTTTTTTAATTGAAATAAAGAGTGAACAAAGGTACATATTTTATGACAGGTCTACGATAATAGCTGTTTCAGAAAAATTTCACACATTATCCAACTGCATGGTGCCAGAAATTTTATTGCATTGGAAATTATTTTTTATATCGATGACATTGTTCCTTAGAACAAACTTTTATCTCCTATTTGGTTTCGGACTTCCCCGTACTGACCGTTTAGATTGCTCTACATGTATTTTTTTACGAAATTAAAAACATTGCAATGCTAATGTTAGAAAAAAATGCTTAAGTACATACTTACCATCAATCAAGTATAATACTGTTTAGAATGCTTAGTAGGTAACATATGACGATCATCTCAAACCTGGCAGACATGTGCCAGCGAGCCGCAGAAATTCCACTGCTGGTGTTTTATTTAAATCAAATCAAATCAAAATAAATTTATTTGGAACTATTTATTTGGATTTAGAAGGGTATGGAGAATTAAAGATCCGATAAAGTTACTGGTCATAGATACTTAGTTTAGTCTTTTTATAAACATGATAAAATACTTGAGGCATATCAGCGGGCTCGGGAGATAAAGATAGTGTTTATATTTTGCGTGGTGGTTTAAGGCCAGTTCTCCCTATCTATCCATAGGGAAGGCTCGTCCCCCAGCAGTGGGGACATAAATGAGCTGATGATGATGATGATGATATATTTTTTTAATTTAGTTTCTTACGGGTAAGCATTACGTCTTAATCTCTCCTGATGTTAAGTGTCGATAAACCAAAGGCAGAGGCGCACTTCACCCAGAAATCCTACTGAGAAACTGGATATCTTATCTCCAACTCGGAACACAACAATTTTACTAACATGATGATATGGCGACATATTAAGATAATCGATCGATCGATGATAGGAGCTCGATGGCGCAGTGGTTAACGCGCCCGGTCTGCGAGTGCTGAGGTTAAGCAACTTTCGCAAAGGCCGGTCATCGGATGGGTGACCAAAAATCTCAAGCTCCTCCGTGCTTCGGAAGGCACGTAAAGCCGTTGGTCCCGGCTGAATTAGCAGTCGTTAACAACCGCCAATCCGCACTGGGCCCGCGTGGTGGTTTATGCCCCGTTCTCCCTATCCATCCATAGGGAAGGCTCGTGCCCCAACAGTGGGGACATAAAATGAGATGATGATTAAGATAATCCATGCTGATTTAAAAACAAGCCCTACCACCAACCAAATCGAGTACAAACATGTACCTCCTGCTGGGAATCGAACCCGGGAGCTCTGAGTCTGAGACCGGTGTGGAGACCACAGGGCGATTACTATTTTGTATATGGGAATAAATAAAATAAATAAATGAAAATGTTTCCCTCACTCACACCAATTACCTATCTAGCCCCAAGAAAAGCTTCCTTAAGATACTCGATAAATGGTTAACTAGACAACGGATAAACAATACTTAATATACTTAAATGCATACTTATTATACATAGGAAACACCCAAACCCGAAACAATTTTGAAAAACTGGTATTTATAAGGATTTTCTGGGATCGAACCCGGGACCTCGGAGATGACGACACCATGAAAACCGGTGTGCAAGTCACTCGACCAAGGAGGTCGTCACCTTTTTTAGAATCTTTTTTAAGTGCATGAAACTCGCTATAGGCACTATCATTTTGCCTTTCGACAAATCCTACTCCTACTAATATTATAAACGCGAATGTTTGTAAGTATGGATGGATGGATCTTTGTTACTCTTTCACGTAAAAACTACTGAATGGATTTGGATGAAATTCGGCATACAGATAGTTTATAACCTAGATTAACACATAGGATAGTTTTTATCCCGATATTCCCACGGGAATTAATGGAAACTGTCAAAGTGGATGTTTGTTACTCTTTCACGTAAAAACTACTGAAGGATTTGGATGAAATTCGGCATACAGATAACCTGGATTAACACATAGGATAGTTATTATTCCGATATTTTTACGGGAATGAATGGAAACTGTCAAAGTGGATGTTTGTTACTCTTTCACGTAAAAACTACTGAATGGATTTGGATGAAATTCGGCATACAGATAGTTTATAACCTGGATTAACACACAGGATTAGATATACGGGAATGAATGGAAACTGTCAAAGCGGTACGCAATCCGCCGGGTCCACTAGTCTTATATAATACTCGTATATTCAGTAGAAGTTATTTATTTTTTGTTACTCCAAAAAGAAAAGTACCTATATGAATGTAAAAAAAACAGGACAACTATAATAAGATTACCACAACCAAATAAAGTTTATCAACTAAACTCACTCATTTAAAAATCATAGTTGATACGAAAGGTCATCTCCACATTTTCAACCTTATTATTAAAGCGTTAACGACTAAGTCATTCACTATTCGGTCAATAAATTACGAAGAATTTATACAGCCTACTGTTTACACGCGGGACTGTGAACGACAAACATTAATTTTGCTATACACGAAAGCACACAGAGTGCCTACACGTCAGTTCCAAATTATTAGATAAGAGTAAGAAAGGATGAGAGCTTTGTTTATATTCAACTACCTAAAAAAAAATTAACCGCCTCTGTGGTCTAGTGGTTAAGACTGCCGGTTTAGACCCAGAGGTCCCGGGTTCGATTCCCAGCGGACATGTTTGTGTACTCGGTTTGGTTGGTGGCAGGACTTGTTTGTCCGCCTGGCTAGCTTCCACCATCTTATCTAAATATGTCGCCATAACATCAATGCTTGCAGCATTCTTGTGTTCCGGCAGCTAGAGATGAGATAGCCAGTGCCTCATTAGTTAAGGATTCCGGGTGAAGTGCGCTTCCACCTTTAGCCTTATCATCACTTAACATCAGGAGAGATGAAGGCGTAATGCTTCATCATCATCATCATCATCATCAGCTCATTTATGTCCCCACTGCTGGAGCACGAGCCTTCCCTATGGATGGATAGGGAGAACGGGCCATAAACCACCACGCGGGCCCAGTGCGGATTGATGGTTGTTAACGACTGCTAATGCAGCCGGGGCCAACGGCTTAACGTGCCTTCCGAAGCACGGAGGAGCTCGAGATGATAAATTTTTGGTCACCCATCCGATGACCGGCCTTTGCGAAAGTTGCTTAACCTCAACACTTGCAGACCGGGCGCGTTAACCACTGCGCCATCGAGCTCCTTATGCGTAATGCTTACCCGTAAGAAACTAAATTAAAAAAATATTATCATCATCATCATCATCATAATCATCATCAGCACTTAACATCAGGTGAGATGAAGGCCGAGTGCTTACCTTTAACTACATATACCGATGTAAATGCAAACATTAATTAATAAAAATATATTGAACTATTTAAAAAAAATATCAATAGGTACTTTTGTTAAAGTTAAAATTAAGCTAAACTTAAAAAAATGATTTTGTAATTTATATTGCTGTACTAGCTGTGCCCCGCGGTTTCACCCGCTTTACGCAGCGCACGCAAGGAAAGCTCTAAAAAAAAATATTTGCCCGTTTTTGCAACATTTTTCATTGATGCTCCACTCCTATTAGTCATAGCGTGATGTAATATAGCCTATTGCCTTCCTCATTAAATGGACTATTCAACACAAAAACATTTTTTTGATTCGAACCAGTAGTTCCTGAGATTAGCGCGTTCAACCAAACAAACAAACTCTTCAGCTTTATAATATTAGTATAGATTTATTCAGATTCAGGCTCCGGTGAGCAATCCGAATAGGTCTGGGTGCCTTGCCTGGAACGACTTTTATTTCACATTCGATAACGTTAACGAAAACGAGAATTGCATTGCAACCCAGAACCTCCAGGATATCGGGTCAAATCACATAATAATAAATTACCCTACGCTACGGCAGTGTCGTAGTTCGTAGTCTCGTAACGCTACGATTTTACAAAGCGGCTGCCAGCGCTGCGCTGCCCGCTACGAAATGTTGTACACACGGCTCTGTAATTTTAAGCATAACATTTATTGTCATAATATCATGTTCCATAATTTTAATAGCCATAATCATCACGTTGCATATTATCGCGACGCATAATTTTAAAAGTCCCAATACAGTGTAGGCTAAAATTGTTTGTCATAAGTATTAAAAGGCATACATTTGAAAAGCATAATGATCACAACGAATAATATCTTAACGCATAATTTGTTTAAAGCATAATGAATGCATAGCATAAAAATCACAAGGAATAATAGAATTAGTTTTTTTTTTTCAACATTACTTTATAAATAAATAGTTGATTTGTTATTTTTTAATTTATTTTCTTAACCATGTTAATTAGCAGCATGCAAGCAGGCATGTAGCATGCATGGTTTCTGTCACGGCTCCGGCACTGCGGGACTCCGGCGGCGGTCCCACGCGAGCTTATCGTCACAGTTCGCGGGCCGCCTCGCCCCTCGGCGCCTACGCGGGCTTAAATTACACTCTAGCGTAGGGCAGAAAAAAACTACGTAGAATCGGGGTGTGCTAGTTCAAATTTGGGTGATAATTCGATTTAATCAGTAAGATTTAGGACTAAATAATTTATGCCATACAAAATTAGGGATTTTAGTAATTATGACAAATTAAATTATGCTCAAAAATTTTAGGACTACCTATAATATGCCAAATGAAATTAGGGATTCAATTTATTATGCTTAATAATAATATGCTTTTAGATAGCTATACCACTTAAAAGTTATGCGAAGGAAAAATTATGTTATGCTATTTGATGATTATGCCAATCGACGTTATGCGAAAAGTTCCGCCCCCTGTACACACGCCTGAAAATTAACCTACTACAAACTGTCAAATGTCCTCAATAGACTTTGAACTTTATGCCTTAACGATATGGTTGAAAATGTATTGAAGAAATTTGACAGTTTTGGACAGGTTGATCTATTTGTACATTCAAAGAAACTCGCTGTCTTTTTTTATGTAAACGGTGGTAAAACAGCTAGTGGGTCACTTGGGTGCCGATTTAAAAACGCTATTGAGACTGAGCTTGCTTCCTACTTTACTTTTTACTGTAATAAAAAAAGACCACGTAGCGGCAAACGTATGGACGCCATAAGACTAGGTGGAGCGACGATCTTCGCAAGATGGCTGGGGAAAGCTGAATGAGAGTAGCCGCGGATCGTGCTCAGTGGCGTGCACTTGGAGGGGCCTGTGTCCAGCTGTAGAGTAGATAGATAGATATGAAAAAAATATTTTCTGATTTTTTTTTACGAGTAAGTGGTTTTATCTCACCTGATGTTCAGTGATGTTAAGATCGAAGTTGGAAGAGCATTTCACCCAGGATCCTTAGCTACTAAGCCATTGGCTATCTTATCACTAGCTGCCGGTACACAAAAATGCTACAATCATTGATGCTATGGCGACATATTTGGATAAAATTGTGTTAAATGTTAGCATCAATCAAACTAAGTAACAAACATGTTAGGGTACAAACATGTACCCCCCACTGGGAATCGAACCGGGGACCTCTGGGTCTGAAACCTACATAATTCCAATTCAGGAAACAGAAAAAAGGAAAATAAAGCTTTTAAATATCAATTTAATTACACTTTTCCATATTCAATGTCAAGAGGCGGTAAATCCTAGTGTATTTTTTAAATTAATTAATTAAATTATATTATAAACATTGTTTTGATTGTGATTAAAAATAGCACCTCTTTTATTCCCCACCTTCACAATCAATGCGAGCACAAGCTTATCAGATTGCAAGTTGTAAGATTTCTATTTCCGTTCCTAATTAAAATAAAGATATAGCCACTCTGAAGCTGCGCCCAAACAGAAGCGGTCTGCGACCGCGGGCACGGTCGCGGTCGGATGTGATAGTCATCATTCATCATCATTTCAGCCCGGAGATACCCACTGCTAAGTATAGGTCTCTTTTCGTATCTGCCACTCATCTCTGTACCAAGTCTCTGATCCCCGCCATCCTGGTAATGTCGTCAGTCCACTTTGCCACTGGACGACCAACGACGCTTCTACGAGTATGTCCAAGTCTTGGCCGCCACTCAGTAATTGCTTTGCTCCACCTGCCATCACCTCGTCTAGCTAAGTATCCTGCCCAACGCCACTTGAGTCCTATCACCCTTTTCTCGACGTCTTGGACTTTAGTTTTTTGGCGGATTTCGGTATGTGGTAGTCAATATATATATTTATTCATATTTCTTACGGGAAAGCACTTAGCCTTCATCTCACTTGATGTTAAGTGACGATAAGGGCGTGGAAGCGCACTTCACCCGGTATCTTCAACTACTAAGGCACTGGCTATCTTATCTCTAGATACCGACATATTTGGATAAGATGGTGCCAGTCAGAGCAGAGTGAGGCAGACAATGGAAGGATGTAGTACTAAAGAACTTGAGGGACTGCAAGGTAACCGAACAGGATTTCGAAGATAGAGCAAAGTGGAGGAAAAAGATAAGGAAGGCTGACCCCACCACCATGTGGGATGTACATAGGTATAGTCGGGAAGAGGGAGAGAGAAAAAGAGAGAAAGATGGTAGTAGTTTGCCAGGCGGACCAACAAGACCACCAACCGTACCGAGTAGGTACACAAACATGTATCCTCCGCTGGGAATCGAACCCGAGATCTCTGGGTCTAAGACCGGTGGTCTAAACCTCTAGACCTCGGAAGCGGTTAAATAATATGAAGAATATCTAATATACTTGACATTATGATAAAGCGGTACACATGAAGTTGACATGGACATTTGACAACATTGCCAGAAGTGCCCGCGACCGCATATCGCCTCTGTTTGGGCGAAGCTTTAAGCGTTTCATCGATAGCAATTTCTTTAATGAACGTCTGGGAAAAGTCGCACAACAAATAAGTCGAAATTCAACTAAATATTCAATGTTTATACAATTTAAATAAATATACATTTATTTAATCTTTCGTAACTCCTTATGATGTTGGCCTCAAATGGCATTTACAGCGTCAAGGGTGGCGAGAAGCATCAAAAAGCATCTGGAATCCATATTCACTTAACATCAGGTGAATTGGAGTCATTTGCCGTGCTACGTATAAAAAATAAAAAAAAATAAGTTCCGCCGTGTAATCGAAACACCGTCAGAGGGTTTCTAAGGTGGCATCACACAAGCTCGCCCCCTTGTCTACTAGATTCTCCGAGGTGTTCGGATCGAATCGGGGGCAGAACAATCCCAGGACTCCTCTAAAGGTTAGGACCTCGGCTCGGGTTGACCGCGTCCACGTGTGGAAAAGCTGGATGGAGCTTAGTAGTGGGGTGCTTATAGGCTGATAAGGTTAATATCATCATTTCATACTGATGTTAAAGAATTGCACCACCCCATCTCTTCCCGTGGGTGTCGTAGAAGGCGACTGTGGGACCATTCCAGAGGATGGGCAGCAGCGTCTCTCTGTGATTATTCTCACCTTACTGCGATCGCCAACCCGCCTGCCAAGCGTGGCGATTATGGCAAGATCCCCTCAATCCTTGAGGGAGGCCTTTGTCCAGCAGTGGACGTCTTTTTGGCTGAGATGATACTGATGTTAGAGATCAGTATACAAAATTTTCTACGATCCCATATAGGTAGATTGCTTTAACTGGTGATAACTAAGTCCAGTCCACTTTTTGATGTCGTCCAGCCATTTGCGTCGCGGACAATATTTCATCATCATCATCAGCTCATTTTATGTTCCCACTGCTGGGGCACGAGCCTTCACTACGGATGGATAGGGAGAACAAGCCTTAAGCCACGACGCGGGCCCAGTGCGGATTGGTGGTTGTTAACGACTGCTAATGCAGCCGGGACCAACGGCTTTACGTGCCTTCGGAAGCACGGAGGAGCTCGAGATGATAAATTTTTGGTCACCCATCCAATGACCGGCCTTTGCGAAAGTTGCTTAACCTCAGCACTCGCAGACCTGGCGCGTTAACTACTGCGCCATCGAGCTCCTCGACAATATAATATATATATTCAATATTTACATTTGATTAATAGCTCTAATGTCAACCACCAATCCGCACTGGGCCCGCGTGGTGGTTTTAGCCCTAGCAGATGGGGACATAAAATGAGCTGATGATAAAATTCAACCTTTATTGAAAACTTAGAAATCAAACTAAACCGGGCTATTAAACACGCTGATGTTGATAATGAAGTGCAGATTGAATAGCCCCTTCAGTTAAGGGGAAGTGAATATCTTGCTATATCGGATAAGCATTATTTGTTTATGGTCCCTGAAGCAGTATGCACTTTGCATATCGACAGTAGAGGATCGAACATAAAATCTGCCGTTTATCAGAACTTTATGAGTGGTATCGTGTTAGTAATATTAATATATGTACAAGTCTGTATTAGCAGAATATTATTAAGTATTAAAAGGAACCCACGTTGTTTTATATTTCACCGCCTCTGTATTTAAAACTAGCTGACCCGGCGGACTTCGTACCGCTTTGACAGTTTCCAACATTGTGTTAAACTTATCAATGGTTTCCATGACAACAAAACAAATAAATCATTTTGTATTGGAAAATTAAATTGTCGTTTTTAGTATTTTATTTAATTTTTTTTTAATTATAGCTTATGTTACTCAGCGCTAATGTAGCATTCTAATGGTGAAAGAATTTTTTAAATCGGTTCAGTAGTTTTTGAGTTTATTCGTTGCATACATACATACATACATACATACATACATACATACATACATACATACATACATACATACATACATACATACATACATACATACATACATACATACAAAAATACAAAGGTTTCCTCTTTATAATATTAGTATAGTCTCAGACCCAAACCACGTTGGATTCCCAGTAAATTGTACATACCTATTTGGTTGGTGGTAGTTCTTGTTGTCAGCCTGGCTAGCTACTACCATCATTCAATGTTAGTAGTACTGTTGTGTTCTGGGATCTAGAAATAAGATAGCCAGTGCCTCTGTTGTCCATGATTTTTTTTTACTTGTTCCTCCAACCTGATTGGAGCTATTGTACGCTAATCCGCTTTCATTACAATTCTCTCTTTCTTTCCTCTTCCACTTTCATAAGTGCGTGAGGAATATTGAGGTAGTATGTGGTATGAACCACATACTGCACATTCATACATCGTCTTTTATTCCCAGGTAGTGGGTGCTCTGCCTTTTCCTCCCTCCCTATTCTATCTATCTATCTACTTTATTAATTTACTATGATATAATATATAGCTTGTGGGGCAAATAAGTTTTTTAGTAGGTAGTTGTTATGTTTCTTACAATATCTTATTTCTACAAACGGGTTCTTTACTTATGTTTAACTTATTCTATCTTAAGAAACTAAAATTAATACAAAACTAAAATATGGCGTCAAAAAATTCCTCCGCGTCGCAGTCAACTGGTAAAGTACCCAAGAGACTGGCGGCATTGCCACGTTGTATGGCAATGCTTACTCTGGTCAAGGAAAAAGCCAGCCTTTGGGTCATGGGAAGTGTCAACCAGCCGTTTGGAGATGTCATTAAACAAAACATGAGCACTCGGACCCCCACGGCCCGAGGGTTTCAACCTCAAACGGCTCCAAAATATAATTGCCGATAAGGTTATTGTACTTTCGCCGCTTGAGGTTTTCTGCAGCCGCAGCAGCAGCACCAGCACAGCACGCTGTGCTAGGAAGATGGGATGGCGCAAGAGTATCGACACGAGTTACATCCCACACTAAAGGCCTACCCAACTTCCAAGGAAATAAAGACATGCCGTCCGGTCTCTTGCCATCGTCGCGAGCCAAGCTATCGGGTTCTAATAAATACAGCTGATTTCTTTCGGGTGCTTATGTTTCTTACATTTTTACTTAAACTTATATTGGGATTTAAAACATAAAAATCTTGTAAATTAATTGTTTACTTACAAACTTTACTTTTTGTTACAAAATTTAATTAAATAATAGTTGAGGATTTCATGTGAAGTGCGCTTCTACCTTCGGCCTTATAAGCACTTAGCATCGGGTGACACGAAGGCCAAGTGCTTACACCTGTAAGGGATAAATAATAAAATGTATATAAGTTACTTTTCATCTTTCAGATATCAAAATGGTGGCCGGAAAAACGCTGTTCCTTATCGTCGTGGCGCTATCATCAGTCGCATCACAGACCTTCCAGTACTCGAGAGGCTGGACCAATGGCAAGCGGGCTGGGGTCAAGCGAGAGGACTTCAGGGATGTGGCCTCCAACCTCGAGAGGATTCTGAGTCCGTGCCAAATGAACAAGCTGAAGTACCTGTTGGAGGGAAAGCCTGTGAACGAAGTGGTAAGGGTATACGTTCTTATTTAAGCGGGACAGCTCCGCTTAAGTGCTTTACGTGTCAATGTTACATCTTCGTGTTTAGTTCTGTCGGGAAGCGCAGTCGCGTAAGCTCATTGTGGAGCTTCATTCTTATATACCATCCTTACTGGCGTTGTCACAAGATCGAAAATACGTAGCGCCTACGCAAATTGACGGAATCCAAAAAATATTAATTTTTTTAAAATTAATTTTACGCAAATATTGTTGCGAACAATTGCGAACAGCGAGTTGGATTGAGCCACGATAGCATAGTTGCTAGTGCACTTGACCCGGCATGTCATGGGGTGCGTTCGAATCCCGCTCGTGGAATTTTTTCAAGACTTTGTCTTTTTTCAATTTGAAATTTATTGGTATTAGATATGAGATATGCAGGTACTAAATTACAAATATTGATGTTATCAATGTATTTGAGTGGTTTCCAAGCATATAAATTAAGTAATTTTGTTGGAATTTCAGCAATAGTGATTTTTTTGTGGTGTTTTCGAAAATAGTTATGATCGAGTCAAAAAAAATAATATATATATGTATATGAGCTAGCACATTCAAGATAAAGACATGAATTCACCTATATCAACATTTCAGATTCGTTAGTCATACATAGGCTGCTGCAGCCAGGGTGGCGGTGGTAAAAACTAATAACTTTTAAAAAAACCCGCTTCGACATGACAAAAGCAAGCAAGCATACTCAACCACGCCATCAGACACAATAGAAATTCAATTGTTTGTCGGACATATGGCGTTTAAGGTGATAAACAATGCCAATAGAGTAGTAGGTAATGTTAAAAAGTAAACTTAATATATTAAAGCTTCAGTCACCAACTCACCAGCTCATTTTTATGTCCTCTATGCTAGGGCTTCCCTTCCCTATGGATGGATAGGGTAAAAGGGCCATCAACCACCACGCGAGCTTAATGGGTACGGATTGGTGGTTTTTAACGACTGCTGATGCAGCTGTGACCAACGGCTTTACGTACCTTCCGAAGCACGGAGGAGCTCGAGAGATAATAGTTTTTCTTCACCCATCTGATGACCGATAAATCTTAATATTTGAACAACCAATATTCGTCGCCAAATAATAATATTTCATTGAAATTTTACTGTATGGTAGTTTAGAAGCAGCTTAACTGATTCTTAAGAGGGTGCTGCGCGGACGCAAACTGCGAGTTTTAAGTTTCTTTATGATAACGAGCGAGCAGCACGTGGCAGTGGTGTGACAACGGCGCACACTACAAATACGCACGCACACTAATATCTGTACAGAATGGGCTGGTGATTTAATTTGAGCAATGTTTACTTTCGTAAAATCCTTTCTCAATCAAACTATGGTTGCTGGTAGACACCGGCATAGAGAAAACTCTCTATGTCGGTGTCTATCGGTCGCACAGCGGAGATCAGGAGACGACTCGGTTGTTTGACCATCTCACTGAGGCAGCTGATCTGGCCCAACGAAGGTATCCTACTGCGGAGCTTGTTTTTCTGGGGGACATGAACGCTCACCATAGCGATTGGCTATTCCCGTTCCAGAAAACGGATCATGCTGGGAGAGTGGCACGCAAGTTTGCGTTATTGCAAAATCTCTCCTAGCTAGTGAACCAAGCAATCCGCATACCTGATGTTGATGGCCACACACCCAATTGCCTAGACCTTCTGCTGTGTTCCCAAAAACTTATAACCTGAATTTCTTCAAGGCGAGAGTTAATAGGCATCTTCTGGGGCAGCTCGCTCCATCGTAGACCTCATCTACGCTCACCATCAGGCGAGATCGAAGTCAAGAGCTGTCTTATAAGGCATAAAAAACAACTAATCCAGACAGACACTCAGTATCGGTTTCGGCTCCGCTGGGATCTTCTGACCACTGTCTGGAGAAATCCGTATCTTTATGCTCTCCTCCGGACAGTACCCTTTGAGGATCGAGGCGAGTATGGAAATATAGGTCGGCAGATTGGGACGAGATGCGGCACTTCTTCGCGTTTTATCCTTGGCGGCAACTGTGCTTCTCTTCGAGCAAACCTTCTGTCTGTGCCGGCGCAATCGCAGACGTGATACGCCAGGTAATGAAATATTTTATCCCATTCTCTGACGTCCCTATCATAGGCATTAGGGCCCGTCCACGGTTCAATGCTGACTGCGCTCACGCTGAAGCGCGGAAGGAGGCAGCGTGCCAAACCTGGGCCCAGGCTCGCGGTTGCAAACGCAGGGATGGCAGTAGTATCCACGCAAAGAAGAGAGCCTTTAACTCTGCCGCCAAGTTCTGCAAACGGGTGTTAAGGAAAGCACGTTTTGATCATGTTGGTCGTATTGGGGCCAAGTTGGCGTCCTACCTACAAGGTAGCAAGCAGTTTTGGTCCCTTTTCAAATCGATCGAAACCATCTTCTGTCGTCCTTTACTTCCTCCCATGCTCAAACCAGATGGGACATTGGCCCACACCGCGTTAGAGAAGGCGAACTTGTTTGCATCCCTCTTCGCAAGTAACTCGCGTCTTGATTCGGGCTCTTAATCACCACCTAGCATGCCTCACCATGACTCTTACATGTTGGAGATCAATATTCACAACAAAGAGGTTCGTAGAGTACTCCGAAATCTCGACGTCAATAAGGCCAGTGGTCCAGATGTAATACCAAGAGTTTTGAGGAATTGTGCACCTGAGTTGTCTCCTATTTTGACGCGCTTGTATCGCATCTCTCTTAAGCAGGGAGTGGTGCCGAAATCGTGGATGCTGGCTAATGTACATCCTGTTCCAAAGAAGGGTAGTCGTGCCGATCCTGCAAACTACAGACAAATCGCCATAAACTCCATAATCTGCAAAGTTATGGAAAAGGTCCTAAACCGCAAACTGCTAGAGCACAACGATCTCTTCAGCGATCGTCAGTACGGCTTCCGCCAGGGACGGTTTACTGGGGACCTCCTAGTGTACGTCACACACTGTTGGGGCGAAGCCATCGAGAAACACGGCGAAGACCTTGCCGTGTCCTTGGACATCTGGAAGGCTTTTGACAGGGTTTGACATAAAAGTCTGTTAAGCACGCTTCCCGCGTACGGCATCGTTACTGGCTTCTGCAATTGGATCACAAACTTTTTGAGTGAGCTGTCTATCAGAGTAGTCATTGATCTCCTTCGACATCATGGCTATCGACGCCGGAGTTCCTCAAGGGTCTGATCTTTCGGCAATTTTTTTCCTGCTTCACATCAACGACCTGCTTCAGCCAGTTCTCCGCCAAAAGGAGTCCATTTCATCTGACTCCTACTTTCCGATGTTCGTCCATGCCAATCAAGGGCACCCTTGAGCTGTTAGGTATGGAGTTAATTGCAAACCTCAACTTCGGCTCAACCATCGAGTTCATAGCTCAGACTGCAGCAAAAAAGCTGGGCATCCTGAACAAGGTGCGGTAGTATTTCACACCAGAGCAGATCCTTAGCCTGTACAAGGCTCAAGTCCCATCGTGCATGGAATACTGCAGTCACCTTTTCGACAGATCTGCCAAATACCAGTTGGCCGCACTCGACTCGGTGGAACGCAGAGATATAAGGTTCATCGGTGATGACGCGCTTGTCGAGGCCAAGCTTACCAGCCTCGCACACCGGCGTCGTGTCGCCTGCCTGTGTGTCTTTTACCGACTTTACTACGAAGAGTGTGCCGGGGAGCTTTTCGAGCTCATACCACCATCGCCCTTTTACCACCGAACCTCCAGACGTACTGCAGTATATCATCTCCACCTAGTAGAAATTCCACTATGTCGCACTAAGCGCTTCATGTCATCATTTTTACTGCGCACTGGCAGGGAGTGGAGTTCTCTGCCAACGTCTGTGTTCCCAAAAACTTATAACCTGAATGCCTTCAAGGCTAGAGTTAATAGGCATCTTCTGGGGCAGTTCGCTCCATCGTAGACCTCATCTACGCTCACCATCAGGCGAGATCCCCGTCAAGAACTGTCTTATAAGGCATAAAAAAAAATCATAGGCGTTTGGGTCAAAAAGAATAATATTCATATTTTTTTTAATGAAAAATAAGACATCAGTGGCCTGTGGAATATCAATACACACATTTTGATGTCGGATTATTGTTTTTTTTGTTTTATATTTACAAAGTTTCTGAAGAAATAAGTTTTTAGATATCATTACTTTTACGTATTGTTCATGCAGTTTCTGGGTAAGTATTTGTTTCAAATTCACATACACACGCACCCGCGCATTAATTTAATTTATAAACAAACTTGAATACCAAAATATATGAATTGAAAATAACTAACTAGATTGAACTATCCGACAATCTTCTGATTAGTTTTTTGTACGATTGTAAATTACAGTTAAAGAAATCCAACGTATGAAAATTCTTATTATAACTTTGACAAAATCTAAACAGGGAAGCTGTTGCCAGCATATATAGTTCTTGTCAGGGGCACGGAGAAAAGATTAAGGGAACGTGAGCTTATCCGAGGGCATCTGAAGCTTGTATTACCCAAAAGAAAACTGCTGTCTATCAAATTAGTAACTATCTTTAAATATATAAATCTTATGTGCGTGTGTATGTTATTGAACTCCTTCTAAACGGCTGGACCGATTTTGACGAAATTTTCTGTGTGTGTTCAAGTGGATTCGAGAATGGTTTAGATTTACAATTAGACCCGGTAGGTGGCGCTGCTATAGGAGGACATCATGGGATACGGGTGTTCGTTTTGTTGTCATGGAAACTGTCAAAGCGGTACGAAGTCCGCCGGTCAGCTAGTCATAAGAGCGTTAACGCCGCACACTAGCGCCGCCAATAAAAAAAACATAATAATATCTATTAATTAGAGATAGAAAATCAAATTATGCTTAACAAACTATTTTAATGACGTAATTTAGCATTTTTACGTCACCTAATAAACATCTGACATGTTATGGTTTAGTTAAATACGGCGTTATAGTTAAAAGTGGCCGTTTTTAGCTGTAACGTCTTATTTAACTTCGATCATTGGTTTCAGTCGAACACTGGGTGCCACTAGTTTATCTCTTATCGATTCAAACTCTTTTTCAGTTATTCGGTCCGTGCGATTACTTCGAAGATGATGACTCCGTACCGAAGAGATACAAAACGGATCGCGGCCAAGACCCTTTGTTCGAAGCGTTCCAGTGAAGAAGTAATAAGTTCACCAAGTACACGCAAGCAACTTCGAGATTAATAATCAATTAAGGACCATATGTAGATAGGCGTTAAGTTGTAATTCCATTAGCGAAACACCTGATCCTTACGTAATAATAAATGATACTGATTACAAATTGTAATACCTAATTTATCTTTTGTAATTAGATTTGTTTTCCTTCTAATTACTTGGTGATTAATGTTAATGCTGATATGGCTGGAATTGTGCATTAACCGCTCTTTGTGAAATTTCAATATACTTATTAATATAAATATATTATATTTGTTGCTCTAAGGAACTGAAAGTTCCTGCGTTTTAAGCTTTTCTACTCTATGGCCTAGCTGTCATTTTCCTTCGCGCTAATAATTGATTACCAAAACTTAATACTTAATAAAATGCTGTTTGTTTCCCATTAATAGGAATTCTATCTCAAATCACAATATTGTGCTTAATGTGAAACGTATGAACAAAAAAAAAGAAAAAAATATGCAGTGTCTTACACATACAAATTGACGAAAGTTCTTGTTGAAATGTGGATTATCCAATTTATATAATCTAACGTAACTGCGACAGGCAACTGCTATACTATTCTACTATTTGAGCTACCAAGACACTGTAAGCGACTGCTCTTCGAATTGAGCTACTCAGACACCATAGCGTCTGCTCTTCAAATTATCTTGGACCACCTGTCCCTATAATTAAGCTCACGAAAACGCGGTTGGCAGACGGCTGGTCCTCCCATTGAGCTACCAAGACAAGCCATTGCTCTTCCGATTAAAGCTACTATTAATACCTTACTACTAATACCTTCACTAGAGTCAAAATCAAAGTCAAAGTGAAATAATTTATTTAATGTAAGCACTTAAAGACGTCAAAACTATAAAATCGAAATATTAACAAAAAAACAAAAAAACAATAGCTTAGACCAGGGGTCTCCAAACTTTAAAGCCTTAGGGCCATAATATTTTTTTTCGGTATGTTCCAAGGGCCAAAACAATTTTAATGTTTGTTTGCAAACAACAACAGTAAAACATTGGCTGTCGTGGGCCAGATTGATGGCACTAGTCTTAAGCTGTCGCGGGCCGGATTGATGGCACTGGCGGGTCGGATTAACGGCACTGGCGGGCCGGATTAATGGCACTGGCGGGCCGGATTAATGGCACTGGCGGGCCGGATTAATGGCACTGGCGGGCCGGATTTGGCCCGCGGGCCGTAGTTTGGAGACCCCTGGTTTAAACTAAACGACTGAATGTATTCACGCCTGCACATCAACCTTCCACAAACTGTCAAATTTCTTCAATACACTTTGAACTTTATGCTTTAGTTATATGGTTGAAAACGTATTGAAGAAATTTCACAGTTTTGGATAGGTGGATGTGGCGTCTGTACCACCAGTTCAGATTTTGGGAAACCGAGAAGAGCTTGCAAGATACTCGGGAGGCTTATTTCTTTTTCTCCATCATTTCAACCAAATTACAATCATGCTGCCTACGAATTAAGTACAATTTTGTACTCATTAAGAATAGGTACTATTCGAGCGAGCCTGTGTAATCGACTTATTTCCACACGCATTTTTCTCTGAAATTAATTAATTTACCGTATACTAAGCTTTCTCAATTAAAATATGTTTAATGTGCGTTTTCTATTTGAGAGTCAACAGTTCTGTAATGTGAGCTACCAAGCTGCAGTCGATTGTTCTTCTATGGCTAACAGAAGTTGCTAAAAGTTTATCTAAAAATGACTAGCGCTGTTAGACTGTGTTGTTTCATCATTGTAAACGTTACTTAGCATTTTTTTTAAAAGTGGTTTTAAGTCTGCTAATTCAATAACGTCTCAATAGTGTGTCAGTAGCTTTATCTTAACATGGACTATGGGAAATTTGACAAAATCAGGCCATCGACACACGATTGTAGACGTTTTGAAATAGCAAAATCGCACGACAAGACACTAAAGACACTATATTTTAAAAACTTAAGGTTAGATATCATAATCATCATTTTTACACATTATTTACGATATTGATATTGTTAATCTAATCAGATTGAGAAATAATTTTAACTATTATAAATTATAAATGTCGTTATGATTAATTTTGGTGATGTTATGAAGTTTATGTGAAAAATACACATTGAAATGGAACGCTAACGGATATACTCGCGTTTTATTTAACACCATGAAATTTAAGAGCCCCCCCTGCCCAAGTCTTACTTACAAAGCGATATGCAGCAGTGTACTTTATAAGAACACAAAATATGTTTATGCAAAGATTAAACAAATTGAATAAAAACTTTTCTGTTTAAAGCACAGATGCAGGTCAGTCTACATGTGCTTAACATAATTTTCTAAGTTGTTCTAAGTTTCTAAGATGATGATCAGTTTTGGTTATTTATTACTTTGTAAATACCTTACAGTTATTGAGAAAACGTAAGAAATACCTATCACCAAAAATCAAACAATGGATTGAATGTATTGATAAACATTGTTACCAAAAAGCGAGTGGTACGAGTGGTAACGTAAAAAATATAATAAAAATATTTTGAGTGCCATCTAGCAAAAGGCAAACTAACCTTACTAGACATCTAGCGGTCATGTGCTGAAATACAACGAAGGTAGCGAATGCTTGAAAGACTTTGTAGTGAAGCTACTCCTCACTAGATGGCAGTGGCGTCTGATTGTGCGATACTGCTACTCCTTACTAGATGGCGCCACATGTCCCTCAAACAACGGAGGACTATTTTTAAGACATTGCGATTTTTTAATACTTATTCTTTGTGGACCTTCATTTTAATCATTTTAAGAAAGTTGTCCAAGTAATATAAAAAAAACAACTTAAAATATGTCTAGAATGATGACTAAACCTATCGAAACCACAGAATAACTAATAGTATCGAAACTTCGATCTTGTACCACTTCGTATTCCAATTTAAGCTTTATTATATTATTATATAAGATTTAAAATTGATTGAATATTTCAAAAGCAATTTGTGCTTCATCTATCATTCGTAACAAGCGTCATTATGGCCCACTAGGCACTCACAAGTTGTAATATCGAACCATTTATGAGTCTACATCCACCCATAATAACTTTTGAATGTAACTAGCTAGGGTTATTATATTTTTTTTACCAAGTATGTAGGTAGTAGATATTTAATCGACTATGCTTTATAATAAGTAGGTACCGTTTTTGTAAACACTTATGATAATTGATGGTCTTCAAAGTATAGGACTTTTAGATAGATAGATCTTACACTTTATTGCTTAAACTATTGTACAGAAAACCAATGAAGTAAATTTTAAATACAAATAAAAGTAGGCAAAGGCAGTCTTAAATCGCTTAAAGCTATCTCTTCCAGACCATATCTGAGACAGCAAAAATAAGGAGGAAAATGAGATGTAAGCAAAATTACCAACTAATATGACTTTGAGTCATATAACGATATACTTATATGATATGATGATGATGATATACTTATATGACTTTGAGTCATTTAAGTAATTTTGATAAATATTTATTTATTTATTTTTTTATTTTTTTTAGGTTCTATTCTCAACAGCGGTATTTAAAAGTGCTACTAGATTCATATAGGGAAGCGATTTTTGTAACTTACCTCACCAAAATGACATGAAATGAAACACACTATGAAATATAATATTTTTTTTATTATTTACAATTTGATTATAATAATAAAACAAAAATAAATTAAAACAACCACTGCTCAATCAAACAACCCTCCCCGCGCCATACCAGGTACAAAGGTGTCCAACACACTTGCCGCGTTTCCACGTTGAACAGCGATAGACAACTTTTGCATCAGGAATGACTCGAAGCGAGGGTCAAGACCCCTCTCTCGTAGACGGAGCCCCACTTCTCTGAAAAACAGTTTGGCCTCTGAACCCCAGCAACCAGGTGGGTTACTCTAGAAACACAATTGCAATAATCAATTTCCAATCCCAAATCTAAAAAATTCAAATGGCACTCTTAAAAGCGATAATAGCGCTACATTGGAATTAAATTGCGTGGAAATTGAGTGAACAAATTATTGTCGAGATGGGGCGTTCCGAAATTGCGAAACTTATCCTAATATCGATACCTAATAATCGCATTGGAATTGTATTGAGATTGAGTTTGCGTCAAGAGTAGCCTACCTGATGTTTCAACCGCAAGAGGTACAAACAAATAGTTTGTGAGTACCGAATACTTCTCGTGCTTTCTTTGAGCTGCCTCCTCAGCAGCTGCTGCCGCCATCCTCATGGTGCGACCAACGTGCGAAGCGACAAAAGTGCTAACACATGTGGCGTCCCAGAGCAGGCACTTTCCTTTTTGCCAGGGCACAAGGGTTAAGCCATCAGGCCTTTTGCCATCTGAGCGACTGAGATACTTAAGGGGATGCAGCGCGGACGCAAAACTGCGAGTTTCAAGATTCTTTATGATAGCGAGCGAGCGGCGCGTGGCAGTGGTGTGACAACGGCGCACAACTACGAATAAGCTCGCACACTAATATCTGTACAGAGTAGGCTGGTGATTTAATTAGAGCAATGTTTACTTTCGTAAAATCATAGGCGTTTGGGTAAAAAATAATAAAAATCTCAATATTTTCATATTTATGTTTTTTAATTAAAAAATAAGACAACAGTGCCCTGCGGAATATCAATACAAACATTTTGATGTGGGATCATTGTTTCATTTGTGCTATATTTACAAAGTTTCTGAAGAAATAAGTTTTTAGATATCATTATTTTGTGTGTTGTTTATGCAGTTTCTGGGTATTTGTTTCAAATTCCAAGACAACCATCGCCTTGTGAAAGGATCAAGCTAACCTACACTAGTCCTTTTAATGTATAAGACCTATTCAGCGCCTAGCACCAGTGACTTAAAAACACGTAAATTTTCGAAATTCCGCGCTGCACCCCCTTAATACGAGTAATCGTTTAAATTTACAATTGTATAATATACTTGTAATAATAAGTACTGTACAATAGTGAAAACATTAATAATAATATTGAATCTATATGCTATTCCTTATATTTTATGTATAAATGGCGTCATCCTCTCTTCTAAATTGCTGTGCCCAACAGGGTCCAAATTGTATCATAATTTTAATACATTAACATCCTATGTAACATTTTGGATGCAAATAAATTGAAAATGAAATTGAAGAATTTTCGGTGTCAAATAAGTTACCAGTGACCTTGAATAAGAGAAAAACGAGCACTCGTTATTGATATCATATTAGCGTGATAATTAGTTACCGGTTCAAAAAACCGCCCCCCGCCCCCCCTCATTAATAAAATTATATACATAAAATAAATTAACAATTAATTAATCACGAATTTTCACATGTTACACTTTTGACTAGTTTTGGCTCTTATTCCATTGTATTAAGACTAACATTGTATACGTGTTATTGCTCGTGGTCGCGACTGTACCCCAGTGTAGTTACAAATGCCTTTCAGTTTAAAGACGCGCGAACAGGCGACGGGTCTCACCGTTCGTTCGTCCGTCGTTTAGTATAAAACTGTGTGTTTCGACTCAATTACTCTTGTAGTGATGTGAAGAGTCGATAAACGTAGGTAATCGAACTTCATTAATCGAATAGGTAGTAAGTAGTTATTCATCATGAAATGACTTCAGAAAAAGAAAATAATTACCGATGGCGATGAAGTTAAACAACTTACGCAATCCAATGGAGTTAATTTTAGCTTGATCGAATAGTGAAAAATTATACTCCATACTCTGCATAACATTGCCCAAATCGTTTATCCAATAATGCATAATTTGGTCCATTCATCTTATCGGCAATCTAACACGTACTCGGGTAGCCCGGGATTTCATGAAATTAAATTGAAAAAAAAATTTAAGCACTAGTTATCAAAATGAAACACTTTTCTTACAAATGTGTTTTTTTTCATGTTATTTGATTTCATCCTGACGTTTGGGACCTTTTACAGGGTCCGTTGTTACAGAGAGCCTGTCTTAAATTAAATGTTCGTTAAGTAAGCTTCATTTCGATAACTAATGACTAAAGACTTAATTGCTGCACTAAAGCTGAATATAGTCAATCTGTTTATTTAAAACAGAAAAGATTTTTAATATTGATATGGTCACTATAAGATGTTGTTAGGTTAGCTAATCACAAAATAACTTAAGATAGAAGGTCCCTTAAGTAGGGACTGAATTAATTAACCAACTTGGTATTACATCGATCTCACAACTTTTTACGGTAGAAAAACTGAGTTGCAAGACTTGGTTTTTATACAAGTTTGTTTTTGAAGGTATATTATTATGCTTCATGCAATACATACAATACACACAATACATCGTATTGCCAAATTTATCAGTTAGAGAAATAGGTCACTTCTTTTAAAACTAAAAATGTTTTAAAGAAATACGTTTTAATTTTCGCAATTTCTCACCACGCATTAAAACAATTCACTCGTTATCGACAAACTCCAGCCACAACACATCCTTAACCGCAAGAACGAGATGCCCTAAACTCAAATCCGTTTCCCGCCATCGCACAATCCGTACTTTCGCGCCGGCCAATCAGCGCGCAGTAGGGCGGCGCGGCTCTCCAACCGCGGCCCCTAATTGGTCGAAATCGTTAAACGGATTGCCTCTGTCTTTAATAAAAAAAGGAGCACCCAGAGCGCTATCCGTACAATGGAGTGCCATTTTTTGTTTCTCGTTAAATTGATGAAAAAAGACTGGGAAAAATTGGCGTCGGTCGTCGGGATGAAATAAAAAATGATTTATTATTTCGCTCCGGCCGCTGCTTGCTAACTTTTTAACTTATCTGACGTTAATGATTCTTGATTTTGTAGCGTTTTTAAATTCGCGCGCTCGCGTCGGACCTTCTGCGTACCGCTCTTGCGTAATTGCTTCCTCCGAATTGCCAAAATTATCTTTTGTCGGTAGGTATCTCGGTTTCATTGCTTCGGTTTTTAATTAAATTAACATCGATATTATCCATTTCTTTTTCAGTTTGCAATAAATTGTGCTTTAATTGAATTAGCGTATTTTGACGACTGATGATGGGTTCCTGTTCTGTTATGGTTTAGGCAAAATGGCGGTCGCCCTAGCTAAAATAAAAATAGTAAATGCTGTTATAAGATAAAATTTTATTACAAAAACACAAATGAAAAAAATTCCACGAGCAGGATTTGAACCTGCACCCTTCTGACATACCAGGTCAGGTGCTCTTCCAATTGAGCTATCGTGGTTCCAACCACCCGCCGAAATAATCAACACTTTTTACTTTGAAAGCCAAAGGCGCCCTTTCAATGTCAACAACTACCGTCACTAACATCCGATCATAATATTTTTACAAATATTAAAGATCAGTTAAGAAGTAGGCAAGCTATTTATAAAATGTTCAAATATTTTTTTAACGCAAATTTTGTTGCGAACAAATTACAAAAACACAAATGTTGAAAAATTTCCACGAGCAGAATTTGAACCTGCACCCTTCTGACATACCGGATCAGGTGTTCTTCCAATTTAGCTATCGTAGTTTCTAACACGTGGTTAGAAAAAAAAATCTGAACATTTTATAATATTCCTAGTAATTGCTATGTTCCAATAAAGAGTTTCATATTTCGTTATCCCACACAAGCTTCAGAACTTTAATTCTTTCAAACCATCAAGCTGAATGATTGAAGCTTTTTAAAGAAAATATACAACGTGTGACAAAAAGGTGTGGTCAAAATGAAAAGATGCAAACTGTTTTCCATCTAGAACTTGTATCATCATCATCATCATCAGCTCATTTTTGTCCCCACTGCTGGGGCACGAGCTTTTCCTATGGATGGATAGGGAGAACGGGCCATAAACCACCACGCGGGTTGGTGATTGTTTACGACTGCTAATGCGGCCGGGACCAACGGCTTTACGTGCCTTCCGAAGCACGGAGGAGCTGGAGATGATAAATTTTTGGTCACCCATCCGTTGACCGGCCTTTGCGAAAGTTGCTTAACCTCAGCACTTGCAGACCGGGCGCGTTAACCACTGCGCCATCGAGCTCCTCACTTGAGAACTTGTATGTGTTATTAAGACATAATTATTAATTTTAATTTGTCATGCAATGGTTAATGAAATATTTATATTTATGAAATGATGCGCATCAGGCGCGCATAAGCAAGTAGCAGTGATCATAAATGTTAGTACACAGAGGTTACTAAATCACTAGGGCTGACACTTGTTTATTTTGATGTGACGTCACAATAGAAATATTAAATTACAAAATTGCATAACACATTAAAGTTAATAATCATGACTTAGTAACTCTGCATACAAGATCTAGATCGAATACACTTTGGATCTTTTCATTTTGACCACACCTTTCTGTTACACGTTGTATAGATATTGAAATTTAATAGAAAACATTAAAAAAATTAATTTACGGGTAAGTGAAGTGCCTTGATCTCACCTGATGTTAAGTGACGATAAGGCCAATGGTGGAAGCGCACTCAGAACCGTAGCCGAAGGGGGGCCATTGTGGGGCAATGCCCTACCTTAAAATACCAATGCCTTACCTTAATAATTAACTAATAATAAGCAAAGTACTGTAAAGCAGATTTAAGACGGAAAAAAATACTAGCGTAAAGTGGCATCTAGTCTTACAGTCATAATATATAGGGTGTAACAAAATTCCCTTAAATGCCGAATGGGGGACATTCCACCCATCAATACGAACTACTTTTACTATGGCACCAACTTCGAAATTGCAATTTAAAGGAATTTTGTTACACTCTGTATATTACCACGACAATTACACCTGACTCGCACATGTTCACAAATCAAGGACACCGAAATTCGATTGACCAGAACAGATCAAGTAACATTTTTACTTCCGCCCTACCTGTAACCACAGCTGTCCTACCTTAAATTCAAGTCTAGCTACGGCCCTAAACGCACTTCACCCGGAATCTTCAGCTACTGAGGCACTGGCTATCTTATCTCTTATCTAGCTGCCGGAACACAACAATGCTACAAACATTGATGTTATGGCGATATATTAAGATAAGGTGGTGGTAGCTAGCCAGGCGGACAAACAAGCCCTACCATCAATCAAACCGAGTACACAAACATGTATCCCCCGCTGGGAATCGAATCCGTTACCTCTGGGTCTAAACCGGTGGTCTTAACCACTATACACCACACAGAGGCGGTTAAAAAATTCAAATAAAATTCTCGTTTCCAGTAACGTGAACGAATGGCAAATAAGAACGTAAACGCCACCAGCACAGTTAACAATGTAGCTCTTGACACAACGAGATAAGAGTCACAATCAAAGTCAACAAAGTAAAAAGTGTTTCTGTAAAAGTGTGGGGAGGTTTTTGCCCAGGAGTGGGACAGCTATGGCTGATAATAATAATAATAATGAGACATGTGGAGTGTGGATTCGGTTGTGATCGTGCCGATTGTTGTTACGATCACCGGCCTGATGGCCAAGAGCCTCGATCAACATTTCACGAGGCTGTCGTTAGGCGGCTGGATCAAGGGCCTGATTCAGAAGGCAGTTCTCCTCGATACGGCACGCATTGTGAGAAGGTTCCTGTCTCTGGAGCCCTAACCACCGGCAGCTTGGATGCTGGTCCCGATGCCGGTGGACCCCTACTTTTTTATATTTTTAAATGTTTTACTTTAAATGTTTTGTTAAATATAAATGAGAAAGAATAAATAAAGGAATAACAATAATAATAACATTCACAACAATCACATTTCACTTTACACCACGAAGACCCAAGCCGCCTACTTAAACCTATTTTTGTAACTACAAAACAGGCTACACCTATGCCCATATAAATCGTGGGCCCTCCGCGAAATAAAGTCGTCATGATATCGTATCGGCGTCGTCTCGCCCACGCCGCGTCGCGAGTTGCGCCCTACTGCAATGTACGAGCAAGCTTTTGTGCTGAAGCTGTTGGCACAGTGGGAGCAGATTTAAATAAGCACGCTACGCTTAGAAAATTAAATACAATGGCATCAGTTTCAGGAGTTCGATATTTTTATTGGATAAACTATAGCATGTTATTCATTCTGAGAGCGATAAGTATGGTATTAGTGGTATTATGGTGTGCGCGGAGTTAGAAGACACATAATAATACCTATAGCAAATGCCTATATAAATATAATAATGTATAAATATAGCTCGATGGCGCAGTGATTAACGCGCTCGGTCTGCGATTGCGGAAGTTAAGCAACTTTCGCAAAGCCAGTCATCGGATGGGTGACCGATAATATTTTTCATCTCGAGCTCCTTCGTGCTTCGGAAGGCACGTTAAGCTGTTAGTCCCGGCTGCATTAGCAGTCGTTAACAACCACCAATCTGCACTGGGCCCGTGTGGTGGTTTATGGCCCGTTCTCCCTATCCATCCATAGGGAAGGCTCGTGCCCTAGTAGTACATAAAATGAGCTGATGTTGATGATGACAAATATAGTAATCCTGACCTTATAATGCAATGAGTCCGATGGGGGGCCCTCTGCTTCTTGTTGACGAGACACACACAAAAATTGCTCATATCATATCCTTGTCGCGCCTCAATTTTTAATTTATTTGAAAGAACTTGTCAAGACCTAAAAAAAATACTATGACAATATTTCCCAGTATTCCCAGTATTGGGCAGTTTTAGAGATATCGACTCTTGTTTGCTTTCCGTAAACCTGTATAAGTGTAAATGTGGAATTGGAATTTCAGTATATTTTCATTCAGTTTTTTAGGGAATCAAGATAGTTAGAAAAGAACAAAGGAGCAGATTATGTTACAAGAGCAGCATAGATACTGTTTTTTTTTTAATAAGAAGTCGCTTAAAATCTGCCCATGATAGACTTACTCTGTTTAATATTTTTTTGCTTATTGGGATAAAATCTTTAACATGAAATATTTTGTATGAAGCGACATCGCCAAAAAAAACCCCAAATTACTCATACCCCTTTGTCAACACATTTTTAATTGAAATTTGTTAGTTGCAACGCAAATTTTGTAAGCTATCGTGTTCCTTCTGTGTTATTACCTACAATAAATACATTTTTTTCTTCCAATGTGCATTGAAATGAATGAATGAATAAATTCTCTTTATGCCCTCCCTGTATGCCCCACGCTCAGCTGTCAGCGCACCGCTATCAGTGAGTGAGGTGTAAGTTCAAGCCAGCTTATCAGCGGAATGAAGCGAGAGCGACCTCGCCGGGCCGACGACGTTCGTTAGCCGCAAAATACGGCACGCAGATTCAGAGAGAGCCTTCAACTTGATAGCGGACTTGTATTAAGTTAAAGTACTCTATCTAATATTAAGGTGCTGACAACCATTAAACAGCGCTCTCTGTCGATCTGCATACAAGAAAAAGGAATGCAAATAGTCCGTGACCCACGGGATGCACGTCAAAACTCTTGAAAAACGTTATTTATTTAGAATCAAGATGTTTAATTAAAGAAATGAAACAAAGGCGTTTTTCTGATAAATATTACGGATTAGCATACTTAATTTCATCGACGTACTCAGTCCTCTCTCTCTCCTCTCTGTCCGCAGTAATTGAAACAGTTAATCATGTACCTAAATAGATACAAAATTTTACTTTTAATTTTTAAGTGCTAATTGCTGCACTGAAGCTGAATTTAATATTTATAAAAATATTTTATAAAATACAGTGAAAAATTAAACGCAGCCGCCCGGATTGCGAAAGACCCAGGTTCGATTCCTGGCTGGGTCGGTCGTAAATATTTAAATAGATGATGTTTAGAAGTGACTTTGAATTTTTTTCTTTCTAGGAAATGTCATAATTCTACAATAAATATAGTCTTTTATAACATAATATTTATAGAAAACTTGCATAAAGTAGCGCATTTCAAAGTGTTTGGCGCCTTAAGATTTTAGCCCTTAATCCAATGTTTGTATCTGTGCAATAATGAATAAAAAAGAAATATATTTTTCGCCCTTTCTTTCTTTCTTTCTTTCTATCAATGTGCAATGATGTTCTTTTTGAACCTTCTCGCCGAAAACGGATTAACTGCACGCACTCACAGAGAGAGCCTTCGACCTTTCATTTTTTTTTGGAGAGAGATTGCTGATTGCCTCATACGGCATTTTCAGCTTCACCGGGCTTTTTTTGGGGGCGGCGAGGAACGTAAAGGGTCCCTCAAGCCGTGTGAAACGAATCACCTTCGGAGCTTTTCTAGAGGGAACGGCCGCGTCCCCGTGCCCTACTAGATTCTCCGAAGGGTTCGGATCGGATCGGGGAGCGGAACCACCCGAGGGCGCCTCTAAAGGCTCGGACCTCGGCTCGGGTAGACCGGGCCGTAGAGGAGGAGAGAAGCGCCCAGGTAATGTCTGTACCTGGTATAGAGCGCGTGTGAACCGGTTCTTCATACCCTTGTTTTACGAGTACGGTGTCTTGGACCTAATGCATGGGATGCATATTGAGGCGTAGTGTCACAAAACAAGGAGATTGCAAAAAGTAAGCTTTATATTAATGTGCTCGAGCAACGATAACCTCACACACACATAGACAACCTCTCACGGTATGCATTAAGCTTACTTTCTGAGGTCTTATTATTTTGTGGTACAAACTAACCATTTGTATTAAAAATTGTACTGTGCCATGTAGCTTCACCATTATTTGTACTCTTTTGCCCCTCTGGGTCTTGAGTTAATATATATATTTCCTCATTAAAATTGGATTGGAATCTCTTATTGATTTGAAGGAATCGATATACCGATACTTAACGTAGATTGTAGACACAGGCGATGTGTTACTCAATTTTTAATAGCTTCATAAAGGTAAGTATCTAAGCTAGATGAAAATATGGCGAATACAAAAGCACACACTGGCTCTTCCTAATCCACCATTATTTAATAAACAAATAAAAACAAACAAAACCGCAACGACACAAATCTTCACTTTCTCGCCAAAAGAACAGTGAAAAGCTTAGAATAATAATAGCTTTAGTGATTGTTCTGAGGTCCAAAGTCCTACCATAGATAGAGTTTAGTTCACCAAAGAGGTAATAACTACATAAATACTACGTAATAATAATACTAGCGCGTGGTAGGCTGTCCGCTGGCCGACTCGCGTGCTCATTAATACTGGCTGGTTATCGCGCTTTCATTTAAATGCCGAACGCTTGTAAGCGATGCGACGAGTGGAGCCACGATAAAGTACTGGCAAGTAGGTACTGTTGAGACGTCATGTTATGTGGTTTGCACTAAACTTATAAATCGTCTAAGTCATTGCCTAACTACTACCCGGTCAAGTTAAGTCGGCACCTGAGAGTAAGCGACGTTTTCGAGCCAAGTGCCGAGTAACCCTGACCGGGTAATAGTTAAGCCAAAACTTAGACGATTCATAAGTTTAGTGCAAACGGGTGTTAATATTTTCCTTTCTTATTTCTATATCATATGAAAAACTTAGCTAACATACTTACTTACTTAATTATATTAATTGTATTGTTATTGACCATAACAATATCTTGCTGCCTTGAAATATCTTGCTACTTATTTATCAAAATAAATATATACAATATTTATGTTATGTTACTCTTTTTGTTAAAATTGTGTTTTAAATACGTATAAAAAATATTGAAAATAAGACATGTGTTAACCTAACATTATAATACAGCGTTTTATATGAGTCATCAAATGGAAAACCAATAATTCAATCTAAACGATATATTAACACAAACTTATAAATATATTTCTTCGGTAGCCTTCTGATATTTAAAAGACAACAAAAATCCAGACGTAAACCAATTTTCATTTTTTGTCAAAAAGCAGTTAGTTAGCATCGTGATAATGCTTTTTTTTTTTAAACATAATCAAGGTGCGTACTTTCTTGCTCCCGTACCCAGCGCAATAATAAAGATTGTACTGAACATAATATTAAATAGCTTTTAACATTCCTCCCTTTATCTTAACGTCTGCGAGAGACATTTATATTTAGCCGGGCCCAATACGTGTCCAATGTTTACCTTTCTTGGCTCTTTATCTGATTTTTTTTGTATTGCCAGATTGTTTTTGGGATCCCCAAAAAGGGTTTCAGTATGACTGATAGTTATGAGTTTGAAGAAATTTTTTTTTTGTTTAAATTTTGTTTTTGAATTGGTCTTAAATTTATTAAGTATATCGAGAATTTTTATTTTTATTTATTACAGATATGAAACAATTACAATCCCCCTTCTGATTATGTATTTATTTAATCTTTTTGAAATACAATCAATAGTCTCTCAAGTTATAAGCTTTTTAAAAAAACATATAAAAATGACACCTATTTCCCTTTAAAGAACTGTCTCCCATGCTTATGCTGCTTATAAGCTCTGACTGAATAATACGGTGTTTTTGCATGAATACATTTAGGTTACCTAAGCCTTATGCTCTCATTATCACAATTCGGGGCTCAAGACTACTTACTGCAAATAAACAAGGTAGCGTCTTCTAAGCTCGGAGGAGTGTAAAAAACAAATTTTAATCCGGAAACAGATCACAACCGCCAAAACTGCCTCTTTGGTCCAGTGGCGAAGACCACCACAGCCTATCTACCAGTGGCGAAGACTCCATATAACCCGATTCCGCTTCACGTTAGAAAATAGTCAACATGATACTTCATACAGATAAACTCTTTACGCCTGACCAGTTGTGCCTTTTGTACAAGACACAGGTACGGTCTTGCGTGGAGTATTGCTCGCACATCTGGAACGGTTCCGCAAAGTACCTTCTCGATGCTTTGGACAGATTGTAGCGTCGCGCTGTACGCATTATCGGCAACGCAGACGTCACAAATACTCTTGAAACTCTGCAATTGCGAAGAGATATTGCGTCACTCAGCGTGTTTTACCGCTTATACCATGGCGAGTGCTCTGAAGAACTCTTTGACCTCATCCCACCTTCTCCCTTCTTCCATAGGAGTACACGTGCTGCTCTCCGGAGTCACCGCTTCACTGTCTCTAATATTCCATCGCGCACTAAGAAATTTGGTGACTCGTTTTTTTGTCGCACCTCCAAAACATGGAATAGTTTGCCAGCACACGTTTTCCCTCCTTTCTATGATATGGGGTCCTTCAAACGAGGCGTGAAGAGGCACCTTGTGGGCCGGCAAAGTGAGGATAACTGACGCTGCGCTGTTCTCACGCTGCACCAGTTATCGTCGCATCTGGATTCCATATTTACTTAACATCAGGTGAATTGAAGTCATTTGCCGTGCTACGTATAAAAAAAAAAAATAAACAATATTTCTTAACGAGTATATTATATATATTATTTCCTTTATTTATTTTCTTTCTTAAAACTAGGTTTTTACAATATTTTAATATAAAAACAATAAAACATTTTAAAAACCTAATCCTAGAGTACCACCAGCAGGGTGGCAGGGCCCAAGCTACAGTGGTCAGGGATGCAGAGTGAGGAACCTCCTGACAATACGTGCCGTGTCCAGGAGTGTTGCCTCCTGTATCTGACCCTTAATCCAGCCATCCAGCGAAAGACTCTTGAGATATATTATTATTATTATTATTATTTTATATTATTATATTCTTTCATCCATTACACACACACAAAGTTCAATAGTTTGGTATTAAAATAACGTCTAAAACTTTTCAAGTAGCAAAAGAAGCCAATAATACCAGCTTACATCATCATCATCAACATCATCATCATCATCATCAACATCATCATCATCATCATCATCATCATCATCATCATCATCATCATCATCATCAGCCTATACTAGTTCACTGCTGGACATAGGCCTCTCCAAGTGCACGCCGGTTTGCATGCCCATACAAAATTACTACATACTAGATCTACCACCATATTATATGTTTGTAGCATTCTGATTCTGATCTGCATTGTTGTGTTCCGGCAGCTTAGTATGAGATAGCAATTGCCTCAGTAGGTGAGGGTTCCAGGTGAAGTACGCTTCCACCTGCAGCCTTATCATCACTTAACATCAGGTGAGATAAAGGCCATGTACTTAACCATCAGCAATTTGAAAAAAAAACTAAAGTTTCAATTAATTTTTGCAACGGTTTCTAGTTTAGCAAAAAAAAATTAAAAATAATAGTAAATATACAAAAAAAATATAACATACAGAACCTTAACCCCACAAGAGTGCCATGGCGCCTCGGAAACCTTTAGCGTGATTTGTGGCCGTTTGCCTCACATATTGAATGTTTTAAAACCTTTTAAGTTCCAACACAGTATCGATAACGTCGTTATAAAACTGTAATTAATTGAACATACTAACATGTGACATATTTAAATGTTGTTCTATTGTGATTAGTCTATGTCTATTGTCTATTTTGTATACAAATTTAGTTTTGAAAAGTACGTGTACATAATAATAATACTGTTAAGTTTATTTATGTATATATTTATTTATTGGGCAGTTAACAAATAAAACTACTACAATTTAATACCTTTAACATTATTTTAAGTTATAAGGGCTTACGTAACTAATTCTAACTAGTGGTCGCCTAGTGGTCGAAATTCGACCGTAATTTTGTTAAGGCTTCACCGATTGTATTCTAAGCATTGAAAAATTAAAAAATATAATGTGAGATTGGATTGGCATTGACAGATGTCGGCTGCATTAAAGACAAACAAGACGTGTGTGTCAAATTCATGGTAGTGTGTGTAGCGTTGTTTTTGTTGATTTAATGTATTTTTTATGCATAATTTAAAAAAAATATTAACATTCGGATAACCTACCTATATAAACTATAAGTGTGTTGTGCTTCACGTATTAATATATAGATAATTTGTGCTCATATGTTTTCACTTCATGTTATATCTACGTGTTATACTCGTAGTAACGCGTACGTTTGAAGAGCTTTTAAAGGTTTGTTATCATAGTTTTGAAGTTGTAAGGTTGCACTAATAAATAAGACATCAACGCGTCATAGAAAAATCAGTAAGCATTAATTAATATAATATTATATTATGTTAATAAAAATCAATTGCCACATGTATGACGGATCATCACCTGAGAACGGCTTGACCGATTTGGCCGATTTTTTTTTTTTGTTGTGTTCGTAATTGGTAGTTACAAACAAAAAAATTGTGTTCGATAAAACCATCTGGTAAACTATCTGGAAGAGCTCGATGGCGCAGCGGTTAACGCGCCTGGTCTGCGAGTGCTGAGGTTAAGCAACTTTCGCAAGGGCCGATCATCGGATGGGTGATCAAGAATGTATTATCTCGAGCTCCTCCGTGCTTCGGAAGGCACGTAAAGCCGTTGGTCCCGGCTGCATTAGCAGTCGTTAACAACCACCAACCCGCACTGGGCCCGCGTGGTGGTTTATGGCCCGTTCTCCCTATCCATCCGTAGGGAAGGCTTGTGCCCCAGCAGTGGGGACATAAAAATGAGCTGATGATGATGATCTGGTAAAACATCACGGGATACGGGTTCACTGACAAATTAAAGTTAATAATTATGTCTTAGCAACTCTGCATATAAGATCTGGATCGGATACTCTTTGGATCTTTTCATTTTTACCACACCTTTTGTATATAATTTATTAACATCTTCACAGTGCCTGTGGCCACGTAAGCAACGCTCGCCGCAGCGTCGTAAACGTGCCTGACAAATTACATAACAATAATGCGCTTGCTAGTGGGGTCGGAAGCAGCCGTTTGCACGCCGCTCACGTCACTACGGCTTTTCGGCTTTTAGCAGTAGCGCGTCCGCGGTTTTTGATACTTGATTTCGGAAGTTGTGAAGTGAAGTCCGAATGGATAAGCCTTTGTACTGTCACTGCTATCGTACATATGTAAGTATTGTTGTAATTACTTACATACTTACATACTTGGTCCGACTAGCGAATAGAACCCAATACCTCCGGATACCTGACCGAATGCTATGTCACTTGGCCACCGAGGTGTAATTTGACACTTGTAATTTGTTTTTATTTTTTGATTTTTGCATTCGCAATGCTATTATATGTTATATAGGTATTTAATCTAGTAAAATTTTATCTTGTAACTTGTAATCTGAATAAATTATAGTAAGGGTTGCACAGTTTTTCTTTTTAATAAACACTGCCAACCGCTGCTTTGAATTCTACACCAAGAAAACACATTAGAATAAAATTTTTAATATTAACAATTCACCTTTCGATTTTCAAGGCATTTCAAAAAATCTTTCAAAAGTATTCTTTTCTAAAGTTTCCACGAACACTAGTTATTGAAATGGAACACTTTTGACAAATCTCGTGTTTTATTTTTACGGAATGTCAAGATAACATCAAACAAATAAAATGGCTAAAATTTTAATAAAGATAAAATCGTAAAAAGCGTTTAATTACAACGTCTTTCAATACTAACCTATCTACGTATCTAAATTTACATGAAAGTACTCAAAATTCAAAATTCAAAATCATTTATTCAGTTTTAAAATGGAAATCGAATCCAAATAACATGACACTACGGTTAGAATACACTAGATATAGAAATAAAACGAATAAAGCTATATTTATTGCAGGGAATGAGCACAGACAAAGAAATATTGAGAATTGTAATGGAGATATACGAAAAATATGGGGTTATGCAAATAAGTGGCTAGGGAGATCAAAACTAAGTGTTGATAGTGTTATAGAAAAATACTTACTAAAAGATAATAGGACATTAGGCGATATATGTAATAATTTTTGTAAAGTTTTTACACAGGAAATTGATTCATTAAAACAAAAACATATATGTAATAATTTATTTTTTGAAAGAAATATGTATGTTATAGAAAGTACTGTTAGTTTTAGATTTAAGCCAGTTTCCTCTAAAGATGTATATAAAATAATAGACAAATTGAATTGCGGCAAGTCTCCGGGATCAGATGGAATAAGAGTTAAAGACCTAAAGAGTGTAAAGCTGAAAATCGGTGAAATTATTGCTAAATTTATAAATAATAGTTTACAAGCGGGAGTTTACCCAGATGGATTAAAAGTTGCCATAATTAGACCGATTTTTAAACAAGGAAGTCACAGCGACTATTCGAATTATAGACCTATTGCTGTTCTTAATACATTAAATAAAATAGTAGAAAAAGCAATTATTAGTCAAATTACAAATTTTCTTGAAAATAACAATATATTAAATGATATCCAACATGGTTTTCGAACAACTAGAAGTACAACAACAGCTCTCGTTAAATTTACAGACGATATAAACAATTTTTTAAATGAAAAAAAAATTGTGGTGGTGTTATTTATTGATTTCAAAAAAGCTTTTGATACGTTGGACCACGAGGGGCTGCTGCAGGCAATGGATGAATGTGGCATAAGAGGACCAGTAAAAAGATGGTTTGCATCATACCTGGAGCAGAGATGCTTAAAAGTCAGAGTGAATTGTGTGGATAGTGCTCTAGGTAAAATAAAGCATGGCGTTCCAACTGGTTCGGTATTTGTACCGATTGGGTACATCATGCATGTCAACAGCATGGTAAATGTCGTTGAACATTGCAACACATACATGTATGCTGATGACACATGCTTGGTCTACAGCGGAAGGGACTGTGAACAGATTCAATCGATATTGCAAGTTGATTTTAATAATATTTGTAAATGGGCACATGATAATGGTATTATTATTAACATTAAAAAAACTAAATATATGGTGATATCGTCCCCATATAATCAATTAAGAAAATATATAACCATAAAAGGCCATACATTTGAATGTCTACACAGTGGAATATTTTCTAACTGTGCATGTCAACTAATTGAGCAAGCTGCGACTTATAGGTATCTTGGGCTAACAATTGATAATCGTCTTATGTGGGATGTCCACATCGATAACGTGTGCCAAAAACTTAGAATGATTCTAGGAAAGCTTCATAACCTGAAATATGCCGTTAATAAAAAGATATTATATATGCTATACTATGCACTGGCGGATGCAACTATGAGCTATGGTTTGAGTGCTTATGGACTCGCCTTTCCCGTGCACCTAAATAAAATCAGAACACTGCAAATTAGATATTTAAAACTGTTGGTAAATAAAAACACTAAAAATAAGGTAAACAAGGAATATGATAAATTGTACAAAATAAGTAAAGTGGTACCGATAGAACTAAAAGTAAAAATTGCAATTATAGTAGAACAACATAAAAAATCAGAACATCAAATTTATAGAACACATAAGCACACAATTCGTCAAACAAGTAACAAGAAAAAATACGAAGTACCGCAAATAACAAATTACTACGGCAAGCGAACTAGGCGATGGCTAACACCTACATTATATAATGAACTCCCAAAAGAAATACAAACTCAAACGGAAAAGGACAATACAGCTAAAAATTACTTAAAAAACATTCTGCAAAGACATTATCTATCAATGTGTCCATAGTAAATAGCCCGCTGTGCTTTAAATTCAAATAAAAAAAATAAATAATAATAATAATAAAAAAAAAAAAAAAACTATATGTTTAATTATTAAAGGAATAAATGAGGAGAATGAATGATGGGAATGAATGATTGCTATGAATGATGGGAATGAATGATAGGAATGAACGATTTTCTATCTGTTCGGTTTGGGTGTGCTCTCAGGGTGTGCTATACATCTACGTCTACACACTGTGTGTACCTATAATAAGTTTAGTAATAATATTATGATAATGTTATCAAAGTTAGTATGTAGTTAACGTGTTTCCACGAGAACGCTGCCGACAAACTGTACTACAGTTTGGCAGAATGTTAAGTCAAGTATTTTTGTATAATATCTAACAAATAAATTAAAAAAAAAAAAGGCTACAAATAGCTCTTATGAACGTCATTATGCCATCGGTTCGTAAGTCTACTCTGGGCGGGAGATCTTGTACTGAGAAGAACCGGCAAGAAACTCAGCAAGTGTCCACATCTTTTCTCCCTTACAGCGTCAAAAATATTGGAAAATGCCCTATCATAAAAGGACACTTTCCATCACAAATAAAAACACATAATATAAAGACAATCACAACATGTGAAAAAAACACGAGTATCAAGATCATTCCGCACCACTACAAACAGAAGAGCAAACTCATAAAAATTATATTCAAGTAGGCATTGTATTTAGGGCCTACGTGTGTCATATCCGAGCATCAATGCTTAGTCCAATCACAATACACCTAGTCGGAGTATCAATAACAGTAAACAATGATAGCTCTATCAGATTGTATTGAGACTGCACTGGTCGGTATAATATCATTGGGATGCTGCCTGGAGGTTTGATGAAAATTTTGCAGTTGCTGTAGTGTTATTTTTGCTCATAATCATGGAAATCTTTGCGATAACGTGACACGATTAAAGCTTTTCTTTTTTATAGTAAAAAAATCTCTACAAATGGAAATGAAACATTTTCCTGTAGTCGTCGTATGAGAAGTTGTGATGATGGAGGGTTCCATGGCGATAGTAAGTAACGACTGTCTCTCTTTATGTGATGTTGTATATTTACAGTGACTACATTATGATTAACTTATAATCTAAACCTTACAAGACTATTTATACAATAATAACTATGTAGATGTTGGAGGGAGGATGCCGTGTCTTATCTTAATCAGATCTACACGAGATTAGGAATGCGTTTACAAACTCTTTAACCAATACGTGAGAATAAGAAAGTATGTGTCGACCACAGGCCGCCACAAAACACTATATAATATAACCTTATTCTATCTTATTAAAAACACTAAAGAAGTTTTGGTATGAATTCCCTTTTTAGAATAAAAACACATCGTAGGTTATGATTCGAATTCTCTTTTTAAATATAAAATCTAATATGAACTTTCTTTTTTGCATAGCTACCATCATAAAACCGCTTTGTAGAATTAAAAAGAAATGCATAGCATCTAGCATTAAAACCGTTTTGTAGAATTAAAAAAAAACTTAACTTTTGGTATGCAATCTCTTTTAAAAAGAATGCATAGCTGGTATGAAACCGCTTTGCGATCACACTGAGATCAATGAAGGGCACATAAATAATACTGATTCAATTAGGAACCACTCTTTATAATTATAATTGGCCATCAATTTATTGTAGCAAGGAACCCTCTTAAATTGCAGTCGCCAACGCCAACGGAACCTATTTTGTGGCGTTAAGTAATTAAGTATAGTGGTCTGTATTAATAGGTGAATTAAATTTGATGATGTAACTCGACTACTTTAGATGGAGTGTGCATTCAAATAAATAGCATGCGAAATGAGACTAGCACGATTTTAAGTAGACAGTTTTACCAAATGTAATTAAAGAAAAACTGCTACCGACATTCATCAGAATCGGTCAGTTAGAGACAAGATTATTCTAATATCGGTATCGGTTCTTCAATGGCTAAGGATTCTGTGTGATTGAAGAGCTTAATATTTAGGCTTTATCTATTCGTCACTTACTATACTAAGAGCTTGATAGGTGTAGAATAATAAAAAATCTCTATTGATATGAAACAACTTTTACGGATCTACTCGCGTTTATTTTACACATTACTTTTTAAGGTTTATCCTGACGTTTCAATATATTTAGAGTGGCCAGTCGTAGTCTTTGTACCTTCAGCGAACTTATCTATCTATCTATCATAATTTATTAACTTTGCAGATAGACATCGTTCGCTGCGCTTGCTATATTTATGGGCTCTACTCCAAAACTTTCTGCCCCAACGGCCATCATTTCTTTGTATGTGCCGTACGTACCCAGTGCCATTTTAACTTACTATACAGATACACTACGTTCGAGATACGAAATTGCCTTTCAATTTTTATGTCTTCAGAAGCATTTCTGACATCATAGTTTATGACATAAAGCACAGGAAAACCTTTTCATTAAGTCGTACTGTATTTATTGCAGTATTAAATAAAATGATGTAGCGTAATGAAACTAATAATTCATCGTAATTGTTATATTTGGTTATTTATTGTGGTCATTATGATCGCCAATTTAGTAGTAACTTAACAGCTAAAAATTTTTCTTAGTTATATTAAGGTACTTTAGTGGGAAAAACTTATAAAAACAGAGCCCTCTAAAATCGGGGCAATGGTTCGACTGGTCCTAAGTACAGGATCAAAATTGTAAGTTTGCAATTTTTTTAACTCTAATCTGTTTGTGTTGTATTGTAATAAAAAAAAAATATTTTTTTGTTTCCTAACTTATTTATTTATTTATTAAAACACAACAGATAAATTTTATGCACTAACTCAGCTTAAACTGCTCTCCTGTAACATTGCACATTTTCACTATCGATACTGTACTTAGGGACAGTCGATTTGTCATAGCGTGGGGTGATCTCCCTCAACCGGCTGACCTACACCATCTCTCATCTCGCTAACGGCGTCAGATGATCCAAACTAAATTGATGCGTAATTTCGCCTCGTGCCGTTAAAATGTTTTTGGTAGGCGGGCGACGCGTAACTCGATTACGCATTGCAAATATTAGATTTAGTGTCTTAGCATTTTTGGCGGTTTGTTGAATAATATGAACGTTATAGAGTATTAAACCGTTTTACTCGTATTAAAAAAGTATAACCCGCACACAGATAAAATTTACAAGTTCACATGCATTACTTAGATACTCAATTAGACGATTCAATAAGTTGGTTATTCCTAAATCTAGAACAAATGGTAAAAAAACTATATATAAACTGTATATAATAAATTACCAGATTATGTAAAGGGCGCAGAATCCATCAGTATTTTTAAAAAGAGATTAAAACAATACATTTTACCAGATGATTTAGACTAAAATATTAAATAAATACTGACTGCATCTGCCACCTACCATCTGGACAACAAATTTATAAAATAACTATATTATTTTTTGTTACTGTTTCTAATATAAGTGACTGTTTGTTGTAATGAGGAATAAATATTTCATTAACCATTAAACATAAAACACTTGCCACAGCTGGGACGGGAACCCACAACCTGTCAATCATCACCAGCTCATTTTTCTTCGAGCCTTCCCAATGAATATAACACCAAAGGGATAACGGGCCAGAAACCACCACGCGGGCCTAGTGCTGGTCGGTGGTTGTTAACGACTGCTAATGCAGCCGGGACCAACGACTTTACGTGCCTTCCGAAGCACGGATGAGCTCGAGAAGATATATTTGGACCTCAGCATTCTTGACATGGACATCGGCCAGGAACTGAATTTAAAATGCTACATCGAGGGTGTTATTTTAACTGCCTCTCGTAAGTTGGGTATTCTCAATAAGGTGAGGCGGTTTTTCACTCCCGAGCAGCGCTGTTTGCTGTACATTACTCAGGTGCGATCGAGTATGGAGTATTGTTCCCATTTATGGGACGGCTCCGCTAAATACCTCCTCGATGCATTTGATACACTGCAAAGGCGAGCGGTACGCATTATTGGAGATGCTGAGGTTACAGCCTTTCTTGAGGACCTCCAGCTGCGAAGAGACATTGCTTCTCTCAGTGTTTTCTACCGGATTTACTACGGAGAGTGTTCTGAAGAACTTTTTGATCTAATCCCGCCCTCTCCTTTCCTCTCCCGGACTACACGTGCTGGTAATATAGGTAATATTCTTTATACATACAATTCCTACTAATGAGTGTTAATTATCCGCGAACGACAGCTAAATGAGCTGAAATATTGCACACATAAATGATTATTAATTTTAATTGGACACGTGTGAAACTGATGATGTGGGGAAGCGGATATCAGGGTTGTTGAATACATTATGAAAGGTGTGGCACAAAATTAAGAGATTGCAGAAGGTTAGCTTTGCCTATTGCTATTGTACGATTCCTATTTTTTTAAGAACATAAGATTAAGAATATGAGACATTTATTGAACTGCATAACAAAAAAACACAAAAATTCATATATAAAAAAGAACATTCTAAAACAACTTGAACATAGCGGACAGAAACAATTTGAATATTTAACACAATCAAAAAAATATGACGATGTGCTGCCTCAGCAATGCTTTTTTTTATATCTTCTTTCGGGTAAGCACAGTGCTTTTATCTCACCTAATGTTAAGTCATGATAAGGCCAATGATGGAAGCGCACTTCACCCGGGATCCTCAACTACTGAGGCTATCTTATCTCTAGCTGCCGGAACAAACAGAGTACACAAATATGTACTCCCCGTTGGGAATTCACGGGACTTCTGGATCTAAACCGGTGGTCTTGACCACTAGATCACAGGGGCGGTTGAAACGGTGTTTAACGTATCTGTATGTATCTATTTTAAGGTGTACAATTAAGTGTTTTATTATATTCTATTCTATTCCGTGAGAGGGTTTATGTGTGAGTTGCTTGAATTAGGTCCTTACCTATGAAATTGATGTTTTGTATGAAGATTTTTTATAAAATTATATTTTTCATACTAACGTTTTTTTTAATTTTCTTAACATCTAATTATGTTAAGACTATAAAAATTTAAGGGTAGTGTGTTTGTTTCACTAGCTAAATATAGCAGACATTAAAAAGAAAAAAAATCAAATCCCTTCAAAGCTACAATGAAACAAAAACGTAGTCAATAAAAAAAAAATTGGACCATAAGGACACAAAATGAATAATCATTGTTATTACTGAAGCTTAAGTAACATAGTCCTAATTAAAGATGTATAATAATATTAACAACCGGTATTGACTTTTAGAAGTAATACACCATTAATAAGTGATAAAAAAAACGTCAATTTCATAGGTAAGGACCCAATATTAAGCTTACCATCTGGGAACTCCTTATTTTGTGCCTGTGGTGTGGGATTGCGGTTACTGGCTTTGTAATAAAACCTTTGTGATGATGGTAGTGGTAGTAGTAGTTTAACCGCCTCTGTGGTCTAAAGGTTAATACCATCGATCTCAGACTAATACATAATACTAACATATAGTTATAATAAACTACAGTACCTGGATGACCAAGCTTAGCTCGGTATTATGAAACGGATAAAACGACGTTTTCTAAAAATTAAACCTAGCTAGATCTATCTATCTATCTTGGTGGTTGTTAATGACTGCATGCTAATGCAGCCGGGACCAACGGCTTTACGTGCCTTCCGAAGCACGGAGGAGCTCGAGATGATACATTTTTGGTCACCCATCCGATGTCCGGCCTTTGCTAAAGTTGCTTAACCTCAGCACTCGCAGACCGGGTGCGTTAACCACTGCGCCATCGAGCTCCTCCTACATAATGTAAAAAAGGTTTTATAGCATCAACAGCTTATTCTCTCTCTCTCTTCCCGACTATATATCCCACATAGTGATGGAGTCATCCTTCCTTATCATATTCCTCCACATCGCTGTATCCTCTACATCCTGTTACGTTACCTGGCAGTTCCTCGTGTCCTTTTGCACTTCATCCTTCCATCTTTTCTTGAGTCTGCTGATTATTATCAACAGCTTATTAGAAACCTTAAATCTCAAAAACAAAGATTAATTAAGATTGTCAAATACGAGTAATCGGTCTTCCTTTCTTCCTGTGAGGGAAAAAAGAAAATGGGTTCTGAGTTTCTTGTCAGTTTTTCTCACTCTCAGTACAAGGTCAGCCGCCCTGTGTAGACTTACGTACCGATGGCATACTTTAAGAGCTACTTGTATATAGCCTTAACTGAATAAATTATTTAGAATTTCTTTCGACATGTTTTTTAAACGCTTATCGGGAATCTAGTAGTAAGTCTTACTATTATTAATCAAAGTAAGCCCACAAATAGCCACTCAAAGTAAAGAGTAAATGCATAAACACCTCATCTAGCAATGGAACATTAATTTCGACGAAAAGAGGATATGCCCTTCGTCTGTCGTAAGCTTGTTACAAAACCCGTCCCCCATTTTAATTCGTCAGACGAAGTCCGACGTGACAGCCCCCAGGTCGGCTCAATTACTACGAGAACGAGACAGATACGTCGATTTGTCGCCAGTGTCGACGCGGAGTGTCACAAGAATGTCGCAATCAATAGTTTTTCTATTTTATTTTATTTTATTTTATTCTTTTCAAGGAAGGTTTACAGCTATTTATACAAAAATGTTGAACTATTTAAAATCTTAAAGCTAATTACAAACCCCCACAAGTAAACATTTGGTAAACACAAAATTACAAAAAAGAAAAAAAAAAGAGAACAGCAAGCATATAGATATACAACAAAGTATACTACCACGTTAGTGTCTATGAGTGAAATGAATTATTGCCTACGAAAATAAATTTTGACATATAGTTCGCCTAATAGTCGCTGTGCTTGTCGAGAACAGATCTAAGTCGTGTACAGTACTATACCTGTTGTAAGTAGTACAACCGCGCACTAAGAAAGTATTTTCTCGGTAATTTGTACGAACAAAAGGTATGTGAAGTAATGGGCGTGGACGTAGCAGTATATTTGTGCGAAAACCAATTTTTGACAGTAATTCCGGACAGTCAATATTGCCGTTAACGAGTTTAGATATAAAACAAGCGTCATTCACTTCACGTCGAATGTGAAGAGGTAAAAAGTGATATCGTTTGCAACGGTGCTCATAGTTAAAAGACTGTTGTTTAGCCTTAAAGTCAAGGTATCGCAGAAACCTTTTTTGTATCATCTCTAAACGATTGATATAAACGTTATACTGCGGATTCCATACTTGAGATGCGTACTCAAGATGGCTACGCACGAACGCACAATAAAGAACTTTAATTGATTTCAGGGACTTGAATTCTCTGGACATACGCATAACAAACCCCAGGGCCTTAGAGGCCTTACTAGCAATATGTTGAACATGATCCCCAAAACTTAATTTAGAATCATAAATAACGCCCAAGTCTTTCATATTATTCACCCTAGCTAGACTGTGATTAAGGAGAATGTATTTAGACAACACTGTTTTTTTTTTACGTGTAAATGTCATATAGAAGCACTTTGATACATTAAGATCCAATCTATTCCGAATACAGTATTGTTCAAATCGTAAGAGATCTTGTTGCAAATCATAGACATCTAAAGGACTACGAATCTCCTTAAGAATCTTCATGTCATCGGCGAAAAGTAAGGATTTAGAATGTAAAAAACATTTATTAATATCCATGATACATATAATAAATAAAAGAGGGCCCAAGATGGACCCCTGGGGTACCCCCGATGGTATTTCAGTCCACCGAGACACATAGCCACGCAAGACTACAGCTTGACTTCGGTTATCAATGTAGGACGCAAACCAACGATACAAGTTACCATGTATACCCGCTGTATATAGTTTAGAAAGTAATACACAATGATCTATTCTATCAAAACATTTTTGGTAATCGGTGTATACTACATCTACTTGTGCACCATTTTCCATACCACCTGCTATAAATTCATTCGCAATAATGAGGTTAGTGGATGTCGAGCGGTGCTTGAGAAAACCATGCTGTTCTTCACTGAATGAACTTCTCAAACTGGAGTAAACATTTTGATAAACTAACCTTTCCAGTACCTTTGCAAATAAACACAGCTTGGATATGGGACGATAGTTCTCCACATTACTTTTGTCACCTTTTTTAAGTACTGGGGTAATAAAAGCAGATTTCCATATTTTAGGAACAGTACCTTCCGACAGTGACCGCTTAAACAGCAGACACAATGGTATCGTTAGACCATCGACGCATTTGACAATGAAAACAGCGGGAATTGAGTCTGGTCCACCAGACTTAGATAAATCAAGCGATTTTAAAAGGTTGGATACTTTAGTTGGATCGATATCAACACTACTAATACTACAAAGGTCTTCATTAGAGGTCACGCTTATATTATGACCTATATTTTGAGTTGTAGCCAAAAAAGTGGAATGAAAATACTCCGCAAACAAATTACTAATACCTTCACCAGTATCCGCGCTTACTGATTTGTAAGTCATTACACTAGGAAAAGTTGAATTATTCTTTCTCGCTTTTACAAATGCCCAAAAAGCTTTAGGGTTTTCAACAATTGAAGACTCGACACGCTCGATATACTTGTAAAAACAGTCCTGCTCAAGATCATTAACTCTTTTACGCAGCAAGGAGAATGTTTGATAATCTGCTAAGTTGCCGTATGTTTTATACTTAGAGTGGTACTTAGATTTTTCTTTTAAGACTTTTACAAGACTAGAGTTATACCATGGCGGATATGAATTTTGTTTAATTAATTTGTGAGGTATATGTTGGTCACGAAGCTTATATAATTCATTATAAAAAATTGTTACCGCGTCATCTAGTGTTCCTACACTCAAACAATCGTCCCAGTTAATTTTGTTAAGCTTAGATGTAATTATGGAGTAGTCACCCCGGCTATAGATATATTTCATTTGACTCATAGTTTTTAATTCATGTATTTCAACAAATTCAGCGCATATTTCAAGTGACTTATGATGCAGATCCTCTGGTACCAAAGGTTTATCACAACTTTTTACATGTAATGTCCCATTTGAAAACACTAAATCTAATAATCGGTTATTCAGGTTATATTCACTATTAAACTGACCTAGATTACATGTGTCTATGAGATCAAAGAAATGACACAAATAATCAGCACTATAGTTTACCGGCAACAATGTTGCTCCGTCACTCGACCTCACCCAATGCACATCATTACTGAAGTTAAAATCACCGACCACAATGAATTTATCCAACGGGTGATTACATACTATGTCACTAAGTTTATCACAAAAGTTATTAAGTTGTTCTTTGTATGAGTAACCACCCTCCTCCTTACATAAATATAACGTACAAATATGCATTTTATAAGTAATCGCAGGTCTTTTATGTTTCAACAATAAGGTGACCCAAATGTCTTCTGCCGTACTATTCCACTCAGGTCTGCACAAGACAGCAAGGTCGTGCCTCACTGCTAACAAAACCCCGCCACCCAAAGTTTGTCCTAACCTAGCATAGTCCCGATCGCGTCGATAAACAAGGTACCTACCATCAAACAACTCACTATCAGAAATACCATCCAACAACCAAGTCTCAGAAATAGATATAACATCAAAATTGTTTAAACATACATTTCTGTAGAATGCACCGACCTTTGTACGCAATCCCCTAGCATTTTGGTAATAAATCTTTAAAGTATAACCCTTATATTTGGAATAAAACTATTTAACATCAGCCTATCACTACGATATCTCGACTTTAAGCAATTGTTCGACTCAGGAATTTTACTACACTTTAAGACGTGAAAACAATTATTATAAAAACGGTAGTAGAATAAAACATCAACGCACAAATTACCATTTACGACTCCACACAGAATAACACTAAATACACAAGATATCCTAGCCAATAACAAGTTGCTTGAATAGATAATAAGCAATTCAAAAGCGTCATTAGCTAATGACTTAGTGGTGCGAAATAGCCTACGCACCCACCGACAGACCATTTTAAGCAGTAAAGCAATACATTTAAAGTAATAATTAACAAGGGAATTGTTAAGCGCGGATGCACAGCGACTAATAGGTTTATATTCAGTTGAATGCAAATAACACAGTGTTAGTTGGAATACGATATTAACACAACACTTATTAACGGTTCTCAAACTATTGTTGATTGTAAATGAACATAAGCCAGAAAGTATTACTAAGTTGGCAAAATAAGAAAAACGTTGTACACTAGTAACTAAACTATTTTCGCTAAGTCTCTTTCCGATCTGATTTGTATCACTGGAGACGAGTCGTTCTTCCTCACGTATAATTTTGCGTGTTTCACCCAGGAATAAAGAAACCCCTTTTCTTTAGCAATTTTCTTTGCTTTAGTGAGAAGATCCTTATTAGTCGGTGTTAAATGGTCATTAAGGAATATCATGCTATTAGACTTAAAACCAAGCATACTAGCATTGAGTTTCACTTCTTTCGACTTAGCTCTCCCCGCTGCTATAAAATCTTCTTTCACATATCTACTGATAAACGCTACAATTATAGGCTTTGGCTGGGTGTTGTCCTTAATCGGAACTCTGGTAACAAAATTTATTTGGGCTCTATTAATGGGATAATTTATCGTAGATCCGATTGAATCAATAATATCGAAGAGATTTTCATTCTGTGATTGAGGCACGCCTTTTATCTCAGCATTATTCATTCGTGACCATTGATCCTTCTCATTAGCTTCTTGTTTCCGTATATTCAAATCGGCTTCAATTACAGTGACTCGATCCGCAATTCCTTCAACCAGTGCAAGGCGCTCTTCAAGCTTCTGGAACCTGTCGTTAAACTCTTTTATCGAGGTGTTCGTAAGGATGACTTGAGACCTTACTGCAGACATTTCGGCACGTAATGCTTTCACTTCATCAGCAAGCGAATCCAATGGCGCCAATTTGAGGGCCAAAGCTTTCAGTTCAGCTAAAATTGCTGAATCACTCTTGGGCTGAGGTGATTTTAGACCTGTTTGCTTGCACCTGTTACATTTCCATGTTTGCTTCCTGTCCACACCAAGTTTCCTATAGCCTGCCTCAGTAATGCCCGCACAGTGGAAATGCAGCTCTTGGTCACATAATGTACAATGTACTCCATCTCCAACATCTTCATTACACAACCCGCAAAAAGACATTGAAAGTTTGAGAATCAATGTATTTCAATGACGAGGAATGTACACGACCGCTCACAATAAAGCTCACGGGCGAACTGATTACTACAGATACACTGATTACTATAGGATTACTGTAGCTACAGCGTAACGCCTCGACTACGAGCACGTACGTCTTGCGACGCGACTAGCGTATTTAGAGTCCTTGACGCGCTACGGCAGTCTAAAGGCAACAGCTACGGTCACGAGCGTCTTGCTACACGGCAAGCGTATTTCTTGTTCAGGGTGCTTAGCGCGAGATTCATTCGCCATTCCATCACGTTAACGAAAACGAGATTTGTATGGCAAAATATTAACTCTTCCCGTTATGTCGCCAGGAGGCGCTGCTTCAATGCCATACTAATTTTCATAACTAATTAAAACTCAAACTAGGCACCCAGTTCGCGTTATACTACGGTAGTCAATGGTGATAGAAAGAACGCAATGAATAATAATTCGCTCGCCGCGTTGCAAACCGCCAGTGGTTGTGTGATCGAGCGGTATCCGGATTTTAAGGAGGGCGATTTTAAGGTGCTTTAAGCTGTAGCGAACATCCTCAGAGGAGCCTTGGTATTTATTATATATTAACAGCACCCAGCAAATTGAGCACCTTACCAACCTAGACACAGACGCTTTTCGAGCTCATATCACCATCGCCCTTTTACCACCGAACCTCCAGACGTACTGCAGGATATCATCCGCACCTAGTAGAAGTTCCACTATGTCGCAGTAAGCGCTTCATGTCATCATTTTTACTGCGCACTGGCAGGGAGTGGAATTCTCTGCCATCGTCTGTGTTCCCAAAAACTTATAACTTGAATGCCTTCAAGGCGAGAGTTAATAGGCATCTTCTGGGGTAGTTCGCTCCACCGTAGACCTCATCTACGCTCACCATCAGGCGAGATCGAGGTCAAGAGCTGTCTTTGGCATAAAAAAAATAAAAAGTATAGAGACAGTTATAGGCTTTTTCCTTTACTTTGCTTTTAAATGTATTCTTTAAGTAACGTGTTTTCAATTTTAGTTCTTGTGCAATACCGGAGAAATGAAGCTGTTATACTAAATATTATTAATGAAAGCTGTAACAGAAACGCTACTTTAACCATAACGATAATAAGTGAGCCACTAAAACAAAACCATAACGCGTCCCCGGGACAGATATAGCCGGGACAATTAACTTATTGCAGCCGTTGAGGGTTAACCATAGATTTGGGAAGGCTTAGAAAGGACAGCGGGCCTAGGTGAGGTATTATGATAGTTATTTTAAGGGAAGCGCGTGGCTTTCTTTGTTAGTAATGATAAGGCAAGGTGATGCGTTTTACCCTGTATTCCCAACTACTAAGGCTAAATATCGTTTAGCTGTAGGAACACAACAATGTTGAAATTAAATTACTTTTATCCGAATTCATTAGCGTTTTATTATACACATTTTTTTTATTCTGAAGTTTCCCTTTTTTTACGGGGTTTGTGGGTGTTTGACGTGTTGGTCGTCTCACAAAAATTACCGTATTACGTAAAATGAGCTTAAAGTCCGTAAAGTGCTTAAAGTGCTGGGATTTAATAACCTGTATCATACCTGGCCGATAGTACCTCAATTCCAACCATCTTTTCTATTGAAATTAGGATGTTTGTATAAATTTTGAAAAGATGCTAGCCAGGAGAAGTACAAACAGCTGTTAAAGAGGCGTATGCTACTTTGAGTTCCTAACCTAAGGATACTTTTCCATGTGTTACATTAATTTATTTAGTGTATAGTCACGAGCACCAATATTTGGCACTTTGACTCTTATTCCATTGTATTAAGAGTTTTTATATTTTTGCTTGTGACTATACAGTTTAAAGACTAATCAAAAGGGAGCCTAAAGTTCTGACAAAGCAAGTAAGTTTAAGTAAGTGTAAGACAGTTTTACTACAGCAAAGACTTTAGTCTCCCACAAAGTTTCAGTGGGTACTCTATCTTGTTTACTATGAACAGCTTCTGTACATTTTGTTTATGATGATATAATAAAAACTATGTTTATTGTGTTGCTGTTGTACTTTACTCTTTCTTTGTATGTTTTGTTGTGTCACATAAATATAGAAAACAGATCAAATCTTTAGAGCTTAAGAAACATATCTGATAGTCAGGTCTAAGTTTGATAACATAACAATAGTTTTATGTTTTATTTTTATTACTATTCTAAGTTTAAGTTAAGTTTAGTTCTAGTCTGGGCATCTTCGGAAGACCAACGTCGTAGCATTACTAATTGTTATATGACACATGTTGAGAAGATGCCTTTTTTAAGATGCCTTAGTTAAGTATGTTAATTTATAAATGCTTTACTTGTTTGAATGTTGTTTCGTGATACTGAATAAATGTTTTTCTATTCTATTCTATTCTATTCAATTAAACTTGAAATTTTGTGTAATATGAAGTTATCTTAAATTAATAAAAATATAGACCATTCTATCATATTTTATACTCTGGTTTCTTAACACACCGACCCCATCCACTAAGTTTTAACGCACTTTTGAGGGTTAAGTAATGTGTCCAGTGAAACCAGGTCTGTAGATTTGGTTCTAGGCAATAAACTGTTTGAAGTGTCATGGGTCTATTAACAATGGTGGATTGATAAAATTTATTTGTTTCTGATTCAATTGTCATTGATCGTGTGCAAAAAGGATCTTCGTCTAATTCTATAATCACTTGATTGCATGTAGTCGTAAAATTATGGAACGCCATTGTAGCAGACCTACTCGTAGTAGGTATTATATTATTCATTAGTTATGAAAGAAAATGGCAAAATAAAAAAAATTTTGGTGATAAGTTTAAAAAAAAAATTAAAAATGGCCCTCGATATACTTGATGTTTTTTATGGTACAGTCAACAATACAAATCACATTAACATGAACACTTTTGATACTTTGAAAAAACAAGCAATAATACATCGAATAGGCGCTTGTCAACCTCTAATGATGTTGTTTGTTTTTTTTATACCATACGGGTAAGCACTCAGCCTTCATCTCACCTGATGATAAGACTGAAGGTGGAAGCGCACTTCACCCGGAATCCTCAACTACTGAGGCACTGGCTATCTTATCTTAGCTAGCTGCCGGAACACAAAAATGCTACAAACATTGATGTTATCCCGACATAATTAGATAAGATGGTGGTAGCTAGCCTGGTTGGCAACCAAGTTCTACTACCAACCAAACCGAGTACACAAACATGTACCCCTCGCTGAGAATCGAACCCGGGACCTGGGTCTTAGCCGGTGGTCTTAACCACTAGACCACAGAGGCGGTTAACATTGTTCTTAGGACACTAGGAAGGTAGGACTAAAGTTTTTTTTTTTTACAAAATTGTTTGTTAGTTTTATTTATTATCTGCGAAACTGAATATGTATCAGTTTGTCGACACTAGTTCTCGTCTAGATTTTATTCAGTGTAAAACAAATCTTACTAAAAAAACACGCAAATATGTGTTTTTTTCACTAAGTGTTTGAGTACAACTTTAGTTGCTGACTGTAGGCGCTTAATCTCTATCTCTCCTGAATGCTGAGTGCGAGTTTTATTCGCCAATCAATCACGATAACGAAACGAATGTTTGTATGGCATTGCAGCATCGCCTCCTCTTATTCCACAGAGGAGAATTAATGTTGCCATACAAAATCTCGTTTTCGTTATAGTGATCGAATGACGAATGAAAGTCGCACCCTGATGACATACGAGGAGAGTTGCAATTTTAGAAAACAATTTTTTTTATGGCAATATGTTAGTGTTGTTATAGTTTGTCCTATAGTATAACAATACCATCACCACCATGAAGGGCTCGCAGTGGTTAACGCGCCCGGTCTGCGAGTGCTGAGGTTAAGCAACTTTCGCAAAGGCCGTACATCGGATGGGTGACCAAAAATTTATCATCTCGAGTTCCTCCGTGCTTCGGAAAGCACGTAAAGCCGTTGGTCCCGGCTGCATTAGCAGTCGTTAACAACCACAAATCCACACAGGGCCCGCGTGGTGGTTTATGGCCCGTACTCCCTATCCATCCATAAGGAAGGCTCGTGTTCCAGCAGTGGGGACATAAAAAAGCTGATGATGATGATGATCACCACCATCACCAGCTCATTTGACGTTGCCCACTGCTGGGGCACGAGCCTTCCTTATGGATGGAAAACTACAATAAGAAAGGGCCGTAAAGAAACCCTAGTGGGTGGCGGTAGCGGGTGGGCCCAGTGCGGTGCGGTGGTGATTAATGACTGCTAATGCAGCCGAGACTCACGGCTGTACGAGCTTTCCAAAGTGAGTGGTAGAGCCACGCTGCGTTGCACCACGAAATGGGCCGGCTCGACCGGCGTAATATCACCCTCTCACAGAATATCGGCGTGAAACAATGGCACTCGTTACTGTTGTGTTTCGTCCGGTGAGTGAAAGTACTGGAGGCCCATCTCTCACCCCCCCTCCCTCCCAATTCCTACTCCCTCCTCAAGATCCAACTCCTTCCTGAAGGTCGGCAACGCATCTGCGATTACTTTGGTTTTGCGAGTGTCTATGGGCGGCGGTGATTACTTTCAATCAGGTGACCCAACTGCTCGTTTGCCTCCTTTTAATATTTTAAAAAAAATCCGAAGTAGGCACAAAGGAGCACGTCCGATGTCCAGACTTTGCGAAAGATGCGTATCTTTTGCAATCTCAGACCAAGCGCGTTAACTACACCATCGAGATCCTCATCTAATAATAATGACATAACAAAACAGTTTTTTTTTTTGTAAAACTAAAACATACGATACAACTATATTCTCCCAATATATGAACATATGATGTCGATGTCCAACCAAACAAAGCACTTGAATCGTATAGTGACTTTGTGACAGACAACGTATTAAAAAAATATCACATTAGGGCTGCCACTGCAACTTGAAATATTTATATTTTGACAGTCGCTTACTTAAAAGTAAATTAATACGTCTTTATATCATTAAGCTTTTTACACAAATAAATAACTTTAAAGAATGATGTATATGTAAAAAATAAACTAAACCTAAAATCAAAATAAGTGGAATGAACTCGACAGTGACAAAAACTATACAGAATTATTATTAAAAACATAATTTTTAAACTCAGCTGTTTATAACACAATTTCACTATAATTTTTCTTTGTATGAATATAGTTATAATTTATTGTTTTCTTAAGATTACGCAAACTTTATACATTAAAAAAAAAACACTTTTACGTGTCTACTCGTGCTCGAAACGTCAGGATAAAATAATATAAAATCAATGTGTACAATAAACGCGAGTAGATCCGTAAAAGTTGTTTAAGTTATTGTGTCTAAATAATATTGTGATAGTTTTAATTATTCAAGTTCATCAATTAGTTAGTAATTCTAAAGAGAATATAAAATATTCTTTTCCACCCATAGACTAAACTGACAGCCCTAAAGCGCAGTACAGTGCGGGACAATAAAAAGGGCTGTGATCGAATTATCGCAACACAATGCAGCCAGACAAGCGTCCGCGCATCTGATACCGCTCTGTAGCAACAGTAGCGAGGGGCGGACAATAGTAATTAAATTATTTGTTTATTGTTATATTGATCGCCAGTGTAATTTGGTGGATTGTATCAATGTTACGGTTGGTGATTTTTGATTTTTTTTTAATAGATTTACTATGAGTGTGCTTTCTGTTAGATTTTCAATGAGGAAGTCGTAGCTTCGTAACGCTAGTATTAATTAATATTTGTCATACACAGTAGGTACATCTATATACATATAATGACTTGTCCTGACTGATTCATCATCGCCGAACCTAAACCGCTGAAGCTAATTAGACGAAATTTAGACTGTAGGTTAATTGCCACTAAGAAAGAATTTTTCGGTAATCATACCCTGAGGGGTTCAAATATGGGGTGAAAGTTTGTATGAAAGTCCGTCAGTTTTGAAGTAAAATACATAAAAATTGATATTTGGCTTTTTGAAAAGAAATAAAAAATGACATGTCTCAGGAATTTTGTTTATTTTCTTTTGGAAAGGGAAGAAGTTCTTTTTTGGGGAAATCGTTATTTTTGAAGTAATAACTATAAAAATGAATAATTTAATCTATATATATATATATATATATATGTATATAAATATTATATATATATATATATAAATATATATATATATATATATATATATAATATTTATAATATAAATATAAATATTTATAATAGATTTTTTAATAAAAATAAAGAATGACGTGTTTTAGCATTTTTCTAAAAACCTAGAGCGGTGAAATAGGGATGGAATGTGTCATTTTTATAGAAATTATGAAGAGTTTCAGGATTATCCCTATATATTTTGACGGTTTTGACTTTTATTACAAACAATCACTATTCCACGTGAGCAAAGCCGCGAGCAATAGCTAGTATTACATATGATGCATTTATGATGGTTCCTGAAAGAGTAACTATTATTGTAGAGGATCACAAACGCAAGTCAGCTTGACGACCTCCTTGGTCGAGTGGCTTGCACACCGGTTTTCATGGTGCCGCCATCTCTTAGGTCCCGGGTTCGATCCCCGGTCGGATCAATTTAGAAATACCTGTTTTTCTAAATTGTTTCGGGTCTGGGTGTTTCCTATGTATAATAAGTATGTATTTAAGTATATTAAGTATGTTTATCCGTTGTCTAGTTAACCATATAACGAGTTTCTTAAGGAAGCTTTTCTTGGGGCTAGATGGGGGTGTGAGTGTGGGAAAAAAAAAAAAAGCTATAACTTCTTTTATAAATAATAATAATTAACTGTTTACGTTTTTACGTATTAAGACTTTCATGCAGACGACCTTTGGGCGGCGCTAACTCTGAGGTCCGAGTTCGATTCCCGGTCGGGTCAATGTTGAAAACGAACTTTTCGATATTGTGTCGGGTCTGGGTGGTTGTGGTACCGTCGTTGTTTCTGATTTCCATAAAACGCGTGCTTTAGCTACTTATCTTGGGATCAGAACGATGCATGTGATGTTGTCTAACAAAATAAATAAAATAAAAAATCAAATATAGTATTTAGCTATATCAATTTATTATGATTACACTAGTAGTTCTCCTAGTACTACTAGTCTTCTAGTATCTACAACACTTATAGGGCCATACATCTAACAACAAAATAACCGAATTAAATGTCGATCTATTTTCAAACGCTTTTGAAAGACCTCAATTACTATTGGTTGGTTACTTTTTAATCATTTTTGGCTCCGTATCTCCATTTCCATAATGTTAGTAGTTCTGAAGCCCAGTAGTGGAAAGTTAGGTAATCACATATCTACTATGGTCTGAGTAAGGTAGGTAATCAATGTTGTAGTCGTGTTGTCCTGACAATGATTGTCATTTTCTAGACAAAAAAAAACTTGTAACTAGGTAGGTACATAACTAGCAAAAAGTAATTTTTCTTATTAATTTGTTAGTTTTTTAGCGTGCCTGTAAATTTATTGTCCGAGAGTGGAATAATTTAAGCAAAGACCGACATATTGTGTATTGCAAACTGGTAACAAACACAAATCATTCCGCCAATTAAATAGTAAACAATTTCACGTGCCATTGATTTTTAATTCTCTGCGTTCGTCCAACCGTGAGAAACACAGATAGAGTCATCCATCGCTGGGGGCTAGTTAGTCAAGCCCTCCAATTATAATCCAAACAAGATGTTAGCCATAGCCCTCAAGTGCAAAATTCAGTACAGCTATCCGTATTACAGATTATGGGAATCACGTCTCTTATTCAACTGTAAAAAGAATTATAACACATGCGAAATTACATTGGATATTGTACCTTTTTTGTTGGATCACAGAGCTGGGTGTAGAATAGCAAGATGGGTGTTACAAAAATCGTGCTCTAGCAAAGTGTAACGTCGTAACTGACAATGACAAATGAAGGAATTTTGATTTTATTTTTCGTCGAATAAGGGTGGTTTTTATTTGTTTGAAGAATCAATATCAAGGGCCAGTTAACACCGCCGCTCTCTTGGGGTTAGACAAACCCCAAAGCTTTGTGGGGTACAGATGGAAAGTTTATGAAGGTGCACTTGTTAGCCCATGGGGTGGTACAAAAACTGCGTTATTGTTTCGCATCGGGGAGTTAGGAGTTAATAAAAAGTGTTGGAAAATTGGCACTCCGTATCGGCCCTAATGTTATTTTGATAAATGGGATTGCTGTTTTGTTTATTAGGCACCGTTTTTCTGTTTATGAATTGTTAATTTTATTTGGGGATTCCACCTTTGCGCTTTTGGACTTTTTGATTGGTGTATAATTTGGGTTTTAATTTTGTTGTTCGTTGTCGTTGCTGGGATTTCTTTTTTTTAAAATAGGTAACTTGTTGGATTGGTTCACTTGATTGGTGGTAGGGCTTCTTGTAAATTTGTCTGGCTAGCTACCATCAACACTATCGTATTCAATTATAAATGCCAATTTGAGGTCATTCAAGAAGGGTGTAAATATGACTTTCAAAGTCTTAACTGCGTCTACGTGAATCTCGATTTTTTTCGTACAATATTTAAATCCTTTGATTCCCAAATAAAAAAATAGATAGGATCATTAAAGACCATAATTTTATCAAAATAAAATATAGTCTATGTTACCCGCAAGGAAGTATCAGCGTAAGTATTATCAGTGTAAGAGTTTTTGGAATTTCACCAGTACTTCTAGAGAAATCTCTGCAAACAAACACAGTTAACGCTGTTCTATCAGATAATGTAACATTAGAAGATGTTATACTAAAAGCATTATCAAAATATAACAGTGCACGATCGTGGGAGTGCACTAAATTCGTGTGACGATTTCCAAACACTTACGGTGTTATGCCTCAAGAGAATACTATTACACTAGGGGTGGGCGCAATCACCAGAATCACTTGACCCATCACATTTGGATGCCGATCTCCTTTTCCGAACAAACTGAGTCGCCGTAAAAGTTATGATAGTTCAAAGTTAGATGGTCGGTTTAGATTCGCACGGATATATCTAGTAATATGAGATATTTGTTGCAAGTGAAAGATGTAATTTCGTGATAGCGGGTCAATGATTGTCACGGGAGTAATGGGATGATAATTGTAGGATTAATATTATGTATATATATGTAATAATAATATAGAGATGTTATCGACAATCTGTTTGTTCACGTTGAAGTGAAGTATATGTTTACTGAACAGTTAACAGTGAATCAACATTAGATGGCATATAAGATGTTATAGTTATCTGTTTGGATATATACGAAGAAGTGACAATATAAGTTATCAGTGCCTTAATTAGGCTTTCCCACTCAAGTACATAGGTAACCCATTAATTAGGTTCTCGCTGTATAAACATTAGTTTGTACAAGGTAAATATTAAATAAGTATAATATAAAATAAATATACATTAACACCAAAAATCGCAAAAAGATGATTTTTCGACCGTGACAGGAATCGAACCTGCAATCTTTGAATCCAAAGCGACGCTTTATCCATAAGGAGATCAAATTTATAGAAAGACATTAAAAATAACATTATTATATTAAGGTATGAGAGTATCTAATTTAATTTAATTTAATGAAAGTTGCTTAATCTCAGCAGCAAATAAATAACTATGTAAGCTGAATCAGAATCAATTTTGACGTCTGGAACTAGAAAAACCACAAGAGCTTGATGGTCCCTTCGCGAGTCTGTGGATGTCGAATAAACTTACTGGAGATGTTTCCCTAAGTTCTTCATGAACGAACGTCTCCGGTGACTACAAGGCAGCTCCTCGTATGCTGCAAATGTCTATGGGCAGCAATAACCACTCTTGCAAGTCGCTTTTCTTGTCGCATATCTATGATAAAAAATATATATCAGGCGATCGGCTAGCGACCTATCACTGGTGTTATCTATTTCAGCCGGAGTCATACTTTGATTGTCGTAAATGGGGCGTTGAGGTAACTAACGGCAAGTTTACTTAAAAATTGGTGATTTTAAGGCTCTGTCTTGTTTGCCCCTTTTTTAGGAGAAGGACGTGAGAAAATATTATATATATTTTACCTCTTCTAACGACTGACTAAAACTACAATAATGTTTTAAGCCAAACTAGCGCTCAATCTAAGGTCATTTGGAGGCCACCCTTTATCTTTTTAAATATTAATGGCTTCGAGCCCGTGCATTTAGCCAATACCCAATCTTCACCCAATACTCATAACTGGGTACAGCCGCGGCCACAAGTGTTCACCGTTATCACGCCAAGTGGTGACGCGCGCTGAATATTTGAGCACAAGACAGGGGGGGTCAGAGCGCGCCATCCGTCAAAGTCAATTCTAACTTTTTAAATTTACACTTTATTTCATTTTTGTAGGACGGGGGAACATAAAAGCGTTATCGAGTACAGAAATAACGGGGGGAGGAATTTTTGAACAATTGAAAAGTAGAATGATTAAATATTTAAACCGTGTTCGTTGCGAATGTACTTTAGGACTTCGCGATATTTAGTTTTGATGCGTTTATTGTGTTGACGTCTATCTGTCTGTCTAACAAGTAAGGACAAAAATGTGGCCCTATCATTATAAATAACATTCTCTGTAGAGCTTAACATTAAACAACTTAAAAGCTACACTTAAGTTTATTCTAATATTATTTTAAATTGTTTTACACGGGTTTGCGATTGACCTCACCTGGTAAATGGTAAGTGTGTTAAGATGGTGGTTTAGATGTGAAAAAAACTGTGGTATTATGTACTCTACATAGTTAAGAGTATGAGATTCACAAGACAACATGTACAAACAGGGCCGCTGTAGGTAGCTAACTAAGTATATCAGACACATACACATAAGCAGAGGTGCTATCAGTGACTAAGCATATCAGATTCGCAAGCACGTATACACATGCATAAGCACAGACACTCTAGATAGGTAAGCATATTAAATTCATTAACATATATAAAACTGGGGTAAACGTGTTCTTGAGTGGAGACCACGACTCGGTAAACGTAGCGTAGGACGACCTCCGGTCAGGTGGGATGATGACCTGCGAAAGACTGCAGGCAGATGCTGGATGCGTCAAGCTGAGGACAGGGCGCTATGGCGCTCATTAGGGGAGGCCTATGTCCAGCAGTGGACTAAGATAGGCCGATGATGATGATGATGATGATGATATAAAACTAGCTGACCGGCGGACTTCGATTCCGCTTGACAGTTCTCATGACAACAAAACAAACAAATCATTCGTCCGCTTAAGAACACCCGTATCCCATGATGGACCCCTATAGCAGCGCCACCTACCGGGTCAAATTGTAAATCTAAACCATTCTCGAATCCACTTGGACACACACAGAAAATTTCATCCAAATCGGTCTAGCCGTTTAGAAGGAGTTCAATAGCATACACACGCACAGAAGATTTTTATATATAAAGATATGGGTAATATCTTTAGCTAAGTCCATCCGATTCATAAGCGTACGCATATCAGAATCGCAAGCACATATACAAGCCCAAGCAGAGGTACTCTATTTGCCTAACTATATCAGCTTCAAGAGCATATATAAGGTCACATTTTATCAACTGCAAATATTTTGAGAAAACATCTAATTATATCACAGAAATAAGGCCCTATCATTTAAAAAAAAAATTCAGGCTAGTTTTTTTTACTTTTCCTGATACAAAAATTGTAATATTTTTAAGAACGGCCTCTCTGTCGGCTTCTTTGAATGAAACTACGGGCACGTGTAAGCGGTGAAGGCATTGCGGCCTCTCTGTTTCAGCTCCTTTGAATTGAAACTACCGAAAGTGCTTTATTTTACTTTTTAATCGAAATGTTTTTTTGGCGTTTTTCTTGAAAACTAGCGTATAAAATTTTAAGGTTTTTCATAAAAATAGTTTATGTATGCTGTTGAATTTATCCTCAAAATATTTGCAATTGATAAAATGTGACCTTATATAGAAAAATAAGGGTACTTAGTATCTTTATCAAATTCATAATATATGAAATTAGTACGAATATCAGATTCGCAAGCACATCAATGCAAGCACAAGCAGACTGAAGTAGCTAAGTATATCATATTCACAAGCGCACACATACAAGCAGGTACTGTAGCTATGTATTATAACAGATTTGTAGTCATACCTCGTTTGATACTGTTGTGGTTTGTTAATGAGCTGATTAAATTCGCTCTACTATCCCTGTGTGCTGGGACATAGAACTAACAATGTGTTAGAAGAGAGAGTTTAGATATTATTAGCAACATAATACAGCTTGTTAGGTGAATTTAAAGCAAGACACACACGTTTCACATCACACACGTTTTGGCATGTTTTAAGTTATTGTCGTCTAGCAGATATCATCACACACACATCCTACACACCACATTTCGTATCCGTTTTCATGACGAATACCATGTTACGACGATCACCGTGACCAAAGCTTGAGATATTTATAACCCGACGGCTAGCTAGCCGATGCGGCATCGTCATCAACAGCCTATTTTATTCCACTGCAGGACATAAGCTTCTCTCAGTCCAGCTTCGAAGGTCTCAAAAGGAATTCGGGAGAAGAGAGAGAGAGATTCCTTATACCATCCCATTACGTTGGAAGAGTGGTTCGAGACCACGGTTGGAAGACTCTGAATGCCACCCTGCCATCGTCGCTCCACCAAGTAGGAGAACGCCCTACACTGCGTTTTCCGATATGTGGTATCCACTCAAGAAAGAATCACTATCATCATCAATAGTCTTTAGACTAGTCTAATGCTGGACATAAGCGTGTACAAGTGCTCGCCTCTGAACACGATCCGCGGCTACTCTTGGCAGCCACCTTGCGAAGATCATCGCTCCATCTAGTCTGAGGGCGAACACTATACGTTTGCCGATACGCGATACACGTCTCCACTCAAGAACTCGTGATGCGACATCGTAAGTTACTCAAAAAAAGTACCTAGTTAATAATACTGCCGCTTCTTTTGGTTCGTAAGCCACTTTCTCCCCCAAATTGGCCGGCGGCTCGGGATTACGAGTGATGCCGCGCTAATCAGTTTTACTTAGGTGCTAATTGCTTTTCAGCCGCTTACACTAAATAATACGGGAGTTCTAACCTGTATGTATAAAGGGTTCAGTACCTACAACTGCATGACCGCCATGACGTATTGATTCTTAATTCTGATATAACTATTTAATATATATAAAATTTCTTTAGTAGAGTAGTACTTTCGTGAGTAGATCCGTAAAAGTAGTTTTATTTTAACTTATTTGAAGTAAATACCTTATGGTGGGTTACTTGAAAGCTAACTAGTAGTAATAGTAGTAGTTAATGGTAAAGTCTCATCATCATCAGCTATCACAAGCTATCTACCATTGCATTCAAAAAAGTACTTAATTTAGAGTAGATTGTGGATCCGATGGCATAATGACGTTCTTAAGAGCTATTTATAGCCTGAATAAATGATATTGATTTTTTTTTTCAATTCATTACAACGCCATTCTCAATAATCGAATCTTAAATAAAGCAACATTCAAATTTAAAGTTGCAATATATTGTACTGTTGTAAATAAAATTGTAACTTAAATCACCAAATCTTTAGATAGATAAAATTAATAAAGACGATAACGTTTTTTGTTAAAAAATTGATGCGTTTTTCATATTGTGAATGTTTTAAACACAATTTGGAGATATCAATTGGATAGTTGTTCCGAAAATTGGTAGCTGTATTTGATAGTGACAGTCAAAGGTTTTTTTAGAACTGAAACGTCATTTCCTGTGACGTTTACGAAGTTAATTGGAGTGTCTGTCAATCACAGGTAGTTTCGAACCTCATTTAGTTGTAAGTTTGGATATTTAATAGCTCGCTATGTTTGGGGTAACATTTCGGTATCAAAGTCATTTTGAAACGTTTGTTGAGCTTGATCAAAATTAACTTCAAAACCAACTATTTTCTTTTGTTGTCCACGAGGTGTTCTCCATAACTAATCATAAGCAGCTGGGTTTAGAAACTTTTATTTTACCATCCTACAGTATTAAATAAAAAAATAAAATAAAAAAACATTTTAAACTCTTTTAAAGATTATTAAAAGTAGCAATAGTTACTCGCTCGCATTTCTTATTCCATCCGTGCCATTAAAATGTATCAGTGTATCAGTGTTTAAAAAAAGTAAACAATATTGACAGTTCCATTTATTTTTAAACAAACGAACTACATATAACATACTTCTTTGATTTAGAAACAAACAAAAAACCATTAAATACATCTCCAAGAATTGCGAACAGTCACAAATTCGGAACGGATCGCGTGTCGACTGTCACAAATTAGTTCGGTAATGAGCCGCAAGGGTGCGCTGCTAGCCGGAGTCGAACCTGAGGCTAATCGCTGTAGCGTGTAAACCACCGTGTCGTAGAGTATAGCGACGTCGTATTGCATTGGCTACTTTATAAGAATTAAAACATTCCTTTTGACTAATTATCACATACAAATATAACAGAATTTACTGTCAACCATACATCAGTCATTTTACATTACTTTTAACTTTAGTAAACAATAATATAATAATGTTTTTGATGAATAAACAAAGGAGATGGTCGATATCTGCCCCAGAGTCGTTTCATGTTTCGATAGTTAAAAATAGCGGGAGACCTAATAACATTATTTCAAGAAATTACAGTCTAATTTAAGTCTTTAATTGCCGTGGTGGTCACCGGTGACCGACAAACAATAAATTTTCTATTGTGTCTGGTTTTGAGGCAGTCAACGTGTTAAGGAAACAAAATATAGGTGTAAATAGATATTATAAAGAATTATGTTTATAAATAAATTATAATGAAACTAACGTCATTTCCTATCTACCATATCTGCAATTTTGTAATGCTTTACGGCACTGACATGAAGCATTTATTAGCCAGACCTTATAAATAAACAAATAAATCGCCATACTCTAGCGAGCTGGGATACGTCCAGCGAAACATCACTGGTCTGTAATTGCCAGTGCCAATTGCTTCACTATGGTTCAAGATGGTATAATAGGGTATCGCCGTCAAGTATAATGATGTAGTGAAGTAAATAAATATATAAATAACACTTTAAATTACTAGGTTTTCTTATATTTTTTATCTTAAAAACCTCGCTATTCACAACTATAACTACTTTTGATTCTTATTAAAGAATAAAAACAAATGTAAAAATTCAATTTTAATCATGACGCTTGATTTAATTTTTTTGGGGTAGACAATGTATGGAGCGCGACACGACCATCTCCTTTATTAAACGGTTTTATTTAGCTTGTTTTTTCAGCAGCTTATTCTAAATTTCTATTTAACCTCCACCGACCAATTCAACGCAACCCCACTGCACTGATTAGCCGGCCGAAGAGACGAGCGTTTTGAGGCAAAGGCAATTTATTTGTCACGAAGCGCTCAGAATCAGCGAGTCTACGCTTCACTTACGAAATGGAGGATGATGGAAAACGCTGTCGCACTACTATCATCATCATCAACATCATCAGCTCATTTTATGTCCCCACTGCTGGGGCAAGAGCCTTCCCTATGGATGGATAGGGAGAACGGGCCATAAACCACCACGCGGGCCCAGTGCGAATGGGCGGTTGTTAACGACTGCTAATGCAGCAGGGACCAACGGCTTTACGTGCCTTCCGAAGCACGGAAGTCACGGAGGTACGCACTACTATGAAATATAGAAAATGTGAACTTAAATTGACCCATGTTATGGCATGGCATAGATAGGAAACGAATGGAACTTCTGAGGTCGGCCTATCTGAAACCGGAGGACTTCAGGCTCTTCGCTCTTAAGGTCGTTGCCAAACTTATGGCATCTATTTGACGACCTCCTTGGTCGAGTGGCTTGCACACCGGTTTTCATGGTGTCGCTATCTCTGAGGTCCTGGGTTCGATCCCCGGTCGGATCAATTTAGAAATACCTGTTTTTCTATATTGTTTCGAGTCTGGGTGTTTCCTATGTATAATTAGTATGTATTTAAGTATATTAAGTATGTTTATCCATCGTCTAGTTAACCATATAACGAGTTTCTTAAGAAAGCTTTTCTTGGGGCTAGATAATTGGTGTGAGTGTGGGAAACATTTATTTAATTATTTATTTATTTATCATTTATCTTTACAGAGGAAGAAGAGTGAAAGTATGGGGTTGCACAAAAGATCCCGATGGGTCAAAGTGTTACTGGGAGAGGGATACCTCAGTAGGCCTTACAAGGATAAGATAAGATAAGACCCATGTCAAGTGATAGCAACGCAAAACCGGTCGTTGTGGAGATCCTTGGGGAGACCTTTGTCCGCCAGTGGACGTCTTTGGCTGAGATGATGATGATGGCAGTATTAAGTGCCAAGAATCAGAGTGACTGTGACATGTTGTAATAGTTTAATTTTAATTAGTTAACACAACATATAAAAGAAGAAAGAAAATTTTGCTAATGGTAAGAATTAAACAAAAAATGCTACATATACAAGAGCGTGGCTCTTACGTTAAAGAAAAAAGAAAACGACATTTATATTAGACATTTTTATATACATTATTCATAACAGAGCTCAACATTTTGCCCTGTAATTGTACTTGTTCTAAGGACGCCTGAAGCCCTGATTAGCTACCACCATCATAAGATGGTCTGTCATAACATCAATGTTAGTAGCATTGTAGTGATCCAACAGGTAGAAGTAAGATATCGAGTTCCTTACTTTTTTATAAATTGCACGGCAGCACGGCAAACGATTCCACTCCGCCTGATATTAAGTGGAATTGGAGTCCAGACGAGAGGACAGCGTGAAACCAACGCAGCTTTAGTCACCCTGACCCTGCCGATGCACAAGGCACCTTTCACCCCTCTTTTGAAGTACCCCATATCATAGGAAGGAGTCGGAGGGGGATCTGTGTCAAGGAGTCGAGGTGGAGTAATCGGGTGACACCCACTTGCCAGAATTTCATTTGCCCGAATTTCATCTGCTATAATGGTCAGCAGACATAATATTGTTTCTCATAATTTCATATGTCATACTCATTGTTTACTATATCACGTGCTAGAAACATTGTTTCCTATAAAGTCAATTATAATAATATCATTTGCTATCATGATTGTAAGCTGTATTATCACAAACCATAACATCATTTGCCATCAAAATAACTTCTAGAAAAAGAACATAAATTCGCTTTATACTAAATGATCAATAGGTTTAGGTATGGTTTGGTTTGGTTTGGTTAGGTTAGGTTAGGTTAGAACATGAAAGAAAACGGTGCCAGAAAGCTAATCGCTTTTTAGAACAAAGGCGTTAGGTTAAATTTGTACGGAAGCGACTTGGATAGTTTATAGAAGTACTAGATAAGTAGGTATTAGAAATAAAAACAATTAAAATATATAATCATACTGTCATATATTTATTAGAAATACATAATAATCATACTGTGATATATTTATTACAATTTACATTTTACTTAGTGCAAATACAAATTTGATGCTAAAGCACGCAAAAACTTTTTACGGCATTTAAATATTCTGTTGAATATTATTATTGCAATTAATAAAATGGACAACAATACGTATGGCACTCGTATCATTATGGAATCTAATTTTAGGGCGAATAAGAATATGTCACATGTATATTATGGTCAACAAAACATTCGGGCAAATGAAATTCTGGCATTTGAATATTATGGCATATATTCTTCGGGAAAACAATAGACAACTGGAGTAATCATGTAACTACGGCACTTGTAGCTGAAATGAAGGCTAAGCGTTTTCCTGTATTTATGTTAAAAAAACCTCTAAGAATCCGTCAAGATGTCATGTGGCGCCACTTTGATCCACTAAACATCGATTAAGCGGCGACATCCTTTCGAAATATAATTTCAAATTATTATTCACGTCACTACGAACCGTCAACCATTTTGAAAACAAAACAAAATCGAGCGTAAACCATTGCTGTTTCTGTACCACTATTCGTTCAACGAATTAGGTAATAAGTGGCAATGGACTTTGCGCCATCACCTTTTTCCGTAAATCGTTTTGGTGTTCTAAACGTTGTTTTTTTAAAACAAAAACCCCTAATGATCCCACAGAAGTCACGTCCCATTCTAATGTTTTATTATTATACCAAAAGTGTGGTATTAAAATGGTATTATCGGTAATAGCGGGCAGGCATTGTTAAATCGACTGTATTCAGCGGAAACCCGATTGAAATCGATTCCGTTTAAAGTGGTTTCGAGACAATTGTCTCTCGGCTATTTATTTTTTCGGTTGTTGTTTTTTTGAGATGGTAATTTGCTTGTTTTTTTGTATATGAATCAGTAAATTGAAGCTTTACTCCTGTGCATGTGTGATCCTTATATTATATTTATTGCTATGCTGCTAGATCACTTTGCTAGACAAAGGCTTCTTAATTTTTCAAATTTTATATGATATTTTAAGTTTTTATTTTTATTTTATTTATTTACTTAGGTACATTAACAGGTCACGTCCTAAGTGCATAAATAGCTCAGACATGCTCGTATTATTTTATTTAGTCGGCCACCCAGTTACCCAGCATTGTAAAAGTGGCTTAAATTGTAAGATCGTAATCCGAATACGTAAACCGCTGCGCTCTCATGAGCCATGACCCAAGCGTTCATACGCTTGGGTACATATTTGAATACCGAAATTTAAAATACCTAAGTTTAAAATATCGATGTTCAAAACATCGAAAATTAAAATATCAATTGTATCGAAATATCGAAAATTATTACCTAAGCTTAAAATGTCTAAAATTGAAATACCGAGTGATTAAAATATCGGTTGATTAAAAAAATTTATACCTAAGTTATTATACCTAAGTTCAAAATGTCAACATTTAATATAGGTACCTATTAGTTAAAGTATCGAAAAAAATATATGTAGGTAATATAAAGCCCTTATTCTCCCTTGTTTTTATAAAAAAATTATATAATCTAGTCATTTCTAGAAAAAAAAACAACCAAAAGACCTAATAATTTTTAAGCTAACCTTTGCAAAGGTTTTTTCATTTAAAATTATATTTAGACGTGTCCTACTTAACTTAACATAATAAATAAATATCGATGTTTATCGACATTAGATACTCTATACTTCGATATTATGGTCTTTCGATGTTACTGTTGTAGATAATTTGATTTTCGATATATTGGACATAGATTATCTAACCATTTGACAATAAAAACTTTGGTTATTTTAATTTTCAATGTTTTAAACATCGATATTATACACGTAGGTATTTTAAATTTCGATATTCAAATATGTACCCGAACGCTTTCTAGTCTAAATAATAAGCACTTTAATGTATAGGTATTTAAATAAGAGTAATTGTTAATGAGATATATACCATGTCTTTTTGTTGTTTTTAAGGGTCCAATATTTCGACACAGTTGCATGTACCATGAATGATCACGGATGCACTGAAGTTAATGCGGGTGAATTACATAGAGAGGGTGCCTTGCGTGAGTTTCATTTGACCGAAAATTAGTATGGCATTGAAGCAGCAGCACCTCCTGGCGACATACGAGAAGAGTTTGCCGTACAAATTTTCGTTTTCGTAAACGTAATCAAATTAATACGGATCGTAAACAAAACTCACACTTTTCACTCTGATGATGGTGATGATGATGATGACGATGATGATGATGATAAATGTAATTTGTTGTCAATAAGAACTCCCAAGTCATCATTTTATTTCAATACTAGTGGACCCGACGGACGTCGTACCGCTTTGACAGTTTCAAAAGTCTTTCAAATTTCAATAAATAAGTATAAAAAATTACCAAATAGGTTCTATTCCCAACATCAAATCCAAAACCTAAGTAGTAAATTGTGGAACCAGATATAGAGAAAAGGCATGAGTTTCATTCCCGTAGGAATATCGGGATAAAAACTATCCTATGTGTTAATCCTGGTTATAAACTATCTGTATGCCGAATTTCATCTAAATCCATCCATCCGTTGCAGCGTGAACACACACACAAACTTTCGCATCACACTATAATATTATAAATGTTTTTATCCCAATAACTCATAATTTACTACTTAGGTCTTGGATTTGATGTTGGGAATAAAACCTATTTGGTAGTTTTTTATACTTTTTTTGAAATTTTGACAGACTTATGAAACTGTCAAAGCGGTACGAAGTCCGCCGGGTCCACTAGTTTATAATATTAGTGTGATGGCGCCCAACAGCAATGTTATATCATTGTTATATTAGAGATAAGATTGGCAGTTCTTGAGTGTGCGCTTCCAACTTCGGTCTTATCATCCTTAACATCAGGCGAGATAAAGGCCTCAGAGCTTACCCGATATAAAATTTAAAAAAAACGACGGGTTGCACTCTGGGAGTGCCGGCAGAAGTGAAAACTTGAATATTAACGTTGTGCATTTTTGATATTTTGGAATGGTTAGGGAATAATTTTGCACGAATTGCTTTAATTATCAGTATAAAAGTACTCTCATTTATGTGGTAGAATACAATATTTATTTATTGGGCTATCGTACACAAACATGACAATTTATATTACATTAAAAAGTTATATTAAGTTTTATTAAAAATTTATATTACGCCGCGCCAGCTGTCTACTCTCCATCCGTCTTACGAATTTTCGATCAGGTCACGTGTCCTGACGCGAGTTTAACATTTTTTACCCATTCCAAAAAAAGTGCACAACGCCGCTAAAGAAGTTTTCATTTCAAAAACTTTACCAGGTGAGCTTGTAGAAAGGAGAACCAGCAGTCTCGGGGTATCAATTGAAACAAAAGGGGTTGATGTTTTTCATATTTTATTAAAACGTTCTGGGGTCCACCAGCGCAATGAAAATTTGTTACTCATACAATAATTTATACAACCGTAATTTATTTGTAACATTAACTAAAGTATCAGAGTAATTTGAGCTACGCACTTAGGTATTCTTAATTCATTAATATTTACATTTAAGTTTGTGCTGTATTTATACAGACGAGAGATAATTATTATAGTAGACCTATATAAATATATAAATAATATGTTATTATGCTTAATGCGACTCTACATGATCAAAGGTGTAAGAAAAGTTAAAGTGAATTGTTAGTGAAATATAAAATACTTAAAGAAAACAAAAAACATGGTAATCCTGGTAATAACTACTCACACACTAGTTTTATTTTCCTTGTTAGTACGTAACCTATTTGAAGAGAAGAATGTTAATGATGGTGCTTAAAATTGGTAACTAAAATTGTAGGATTGCATTTAAAATCAAAAACATAAATATTTATTGCATTTTGACGTATTAAGTAATAAAATTACTAATGACATAGGTACATAAATAGTGCCTAATTATAAACCTAGGTTGCCTGGAAGATATCGCTTTTAGTTTAGTTCGATAAGGCCGCCCTTTGTACGACTCCAATTTTAATGAAGGCACTGAAAAGAAAAACTTTCAACACTTGCATCCTTCCATGCTTAACTTACGGGTGTGAAACATGGGCACTCACCAAATCTCTAAGAGAAAAACTTGACAAATGCCAAAAAGCAATGGAGCGCAGCATAGTAGGGACAAAATGTCGAGACAGAATCAGAAATACTGACATCAGGATGAAAACCAAACTAACTAATATCCTACTACGCATCGACAAACAAAAGTGTGAGGTGGATCGCACATTTGATGCGTGACAAACAAGGAAAATGGTGTAAGGCAGTTTCAGAGTGGCATCCAAGAGATGGGAAGAGAAGCCGTGGAAGACAGTGTATAAGATGGGAGGATGACATCAAAATGACTGCAGGCCCAAGGTGGAGACATGTAGCTCAGGACAGACCACAGTGGAAATTGTTGGAGGAGACCTATGCCAAGAGGCACACTGAGATTAGAGACATTTTATAAATTACGAACGATGCAAACGCACACATCATCTCTAATCTCGGAATAAAGGGCTTTATTATTATTATTATTATTTGGGAGTCGCATTATTTATTCTATATTCTAAGTAAGAGATCTGAGAAAAATAGTCATTTACAGCATGCATAAAAATAGCAGACAAATTCACAAAAAAAATGATTTATTTACAAAAAAAGATGTTTACTATGCACAGGTGTTAATTATGTTTATTTTAGAAGTAATTAATAAGTATTATAAGAAGACTTAGCAAATAGAGAGTTCGGATAACTAATATATTATTATAATACTGATAAAATTATTTACACAAATTACTTTTAATACAATTAATATGAGTTTTAAACAATGTATTGGGTGTGTTCTTATTTTTCATGGAATGTTATAAAATGTATGTACAGTTCTAAATTATAGTAATTACATAATTTTATTAAGCATTTTTTTTTATAAAACATAACATGATGCTAATATAGTATATAGAAATAGGTTAGGATTGAACCTCTTCCTAAGTTAGCTTATGCAGTAGATTCTGTGGTGGTACTATACAATTTCAAAAATAATTATATAGCTTTAAATGTATGATTTTTTTAAAATTAGTACAATATGACAAGATACGAACTGCTTTGTATCGTCCTTCCCTCACGTTAAAGTACGATTTGGTTACATTAAAAAAGGTCATACCAAAAGAGTTTTATATCTAAATCAACATATAGGTGACGCTACGGGGGGAGGGTGCGTCTGCGCATTCGCTGGAGGCGCATTCATAAACGCGTTCTGATTGCCAGCCCAAGGTTGTAGGTTCTGTAAAGCGCTTAAAGCGGTATTCGATGGAGGAGCCGGTGGATTATTATTTGGGTTTTGATAATGAAGCGCTGACAGCGAAGTGGCACCCGGTGGTGGAGGTTCTGGGATGTAGCCTTTGCTTAGCGCTTCTGCTTGGAGGGACAGCATTAGGCGGTTGGCAGCTTGGCGTTCAGCTTCGCGTTCTTCTGCTGTTTGTCGTCTGTAACAAAGAGAAGATACGTTATAAAACATAGAACAATATCATAACGTTCTTGTGAGAACCAGAAACATCTTTGGTAGGTACCATGAATTCGTTATTATTGCATGCAGATTTTTTGTTATCGAATATATTTAATTTCTTCACAATACTACACAGCACAAGACTAACTGTCTAAACCTTGTAGCTTTTATTGCACATGTTGAGGTTAAAGTACGTTATTCTACTTTTTGCTAAACACCGTAAGAAAATATTAGCTCTATTAAGTCATAGATAATAATTCACCAATTCAACAACTATCAACATAATGTACCTGTCTATTTAGTTTTAAGTAAATTAATTCTTCATCTGTTGCCACACATAAACATCCAAATTCAAAAACGTCAAATAACGTATAACTACAAAATTATCCTGCAAGCCAGTTAGAACGTTGCCCGAATATGTAAATAAACTGCGATTGACTCTTCAAATGTGGCAATGGATTTGGCGACTGTTTAAATATTTCAACCAGATAATAAGTTTGCAACATTAATTGTTCTGTTAAGTCGGAAAATGACGCGAACAGAATCAATGTAATGGCGGCATACATCGTGTAATTCTGGCGTTCGAAATTGTAGTACTGCTACAGAGAGCATCAATAATTCTAGCGATGTAACTGCTGAAAATGATCATGATATTTATTGAATTTCGGTGTTGATTGGTGAAACAAGTATAATGAATATATGTTGAATAGCAAATTTATGATTGTGTCATTTAAGCCGAGATGTTTCAGATGCGTCTGCGTTCAATAAATTAATTAAACATCGAAGAATGACAATTTATCTTTTGGATATTTATGGGAGATGATCGCTTGGTGAAGAGAGCATCCAACATTCTATAACCGCCCCTTCGACACAGCTAACCAGGTCGCTATGGAGCTTGCAGAGCTAGAGGTGCCCGTCTGGTCCGAATTGGCACAAGGAAGAACATAATAGCGTGCTCTTCAACTGAGGTCAAGACCCGCTTCGAGTCCCTTAGTCGGCCCAGTAACTTAGTTAGTATCTTTTCAATAAATTATAATACAGGAGGATACGCTCATAAGAATTGCAGCAAGCATTTATAGCTCAGCAACTTTCGTAACATTAGATCCTCAGATGGGTGGCGAAATGTCGAGGCCTTTCGCAAATAGGATAATTATGAGGCTGTTTGGCATAACATACAATGAAACCGTGTTTAACACACATAATTAGTAACATGGTTGTTGTCATAAATCGTTAACACCAACGTCACCCACCCATTTAGTCAATGTGGTAGGCTGGTAGGTCATGATTATGACCCCATCTGCCCATTTACAGTGTTTTATGAAATTGTTGGAAAGCCTGTGCCAAGCAGTGATATGAAAAGTGTAAAGGTATCATAATTCATATTTCAATTAGTAAACCTTTTTTATGCAACTTTATATGTACAGTTGAGAAGACAAAGAATTACAGAGTTTCTATTTTAAAGTCAAACACATTACGATATTACATAACATGTACATAAAGCAAGGCAACAACTTTCAGACAAGTGTAAATCTATACACATTTTATATGTTGGGCTTAAAAGTCAATCATTTACCCCTCCCATTAAACACTATACTCTGCAAACCGTATCAAAGGACATTGAAACAATTACCGTTTGTCAAGCGACCACGAGTTTAAGTGACTCCTACTGAAACGCTTAAATAATACATGAGGTTTAGAAACGTGCCCGTTAGAGGGGCCTAATTTGATTTATGTCAATTAGCTAAAGAGAATTCAAATAAACGACGACAGGTGGACTAGTTTGGTTTATAATTATGAAATGTGTAAAAATGTAGTTAAATTAGACAGAAAATGATTTGTGTGGTTTGAATTAAATAAAAGAATTACAAGTTCCATTATATAATGGATACTATATAGTATGCCATCATTAACATCAATAGCATAGAAGTAGAAACATGATTCAAAACTGTAAGAAACCCAAACGGGTCTAGAGTAAATACTCTAGACCTGCCCACTGCATACTATCAAGTTGATCTTTAAAGTCAACCACGTCGTCTAGTGCGATAAACACGAGACTTGGCTCGGTGGCAAACCTGGTTCTTAACTTAGCGTCTTGCGCCTGCATAATTTATGCTCAGATGCCAGATTTGTCTCCCCACAAGTAAGCGGATCCGATCCGCCGCTGTATGGTGTATATAGATGACGTAATAATAGGTGATAGGTTTGGATCCCTGATGTTCAATAACAAAATGTTAAATAGGTATAATAACAGACAACAAAACTATTATCTACAATACCTTTCAAATGTCTTATTTAACTAAACCATAACATGTCAGATGTTCATTAGGTTCATTACGTAAAAATGCTAAATTACTTCATTCAAATAGTTTGTTGAGCATAATTTGGTTTTTTATCTCTAATTACTAAATATGTTTTTTTCATTGGCGGCGGTAGTGTGCGGCGTAAACGCTCTTAAGTCATGCAGTGGATTTTTTTCATAATTATGCTTCTTTTATGTTGCTATGTTTGCGTTTACTCACTATGTTGTTTTGTTTAAGTTGCAAAGCTTTGTCATTGCTCTATCTGCCTTGAATATCGCAAAATGACAAAGGCAACTACAGACTCAAACCGCAACACAAACTTGGACCAGTTGGGCAACGAGTTGCGGACTTTTAGAATAATTTTGAATCACACAATGACATAATGGTTACTAGAAGTGCAAAATTTATCTTTTTTGGCCGATAGGTCGATAATAATTTTATTTCAAGACTATGAAAATTTTCAAAGTATTTTGGTTTTATGATGATGGCAAAAATGATGAACGCTCGGATGAAGTTAACACGGAACCGTCAATTTTCGTACGCAACCTAAAAGATTGCTAACTAGAATTTTATTTTTAAAATTAGGTTTGCAATATTAAAATTGTTAATAGCTAATCTTAAAATGAAATCATTTGCCAGAATAGAAAATTTAACCTTTTCGTTACTCCAAGATTAACCAAATTATCAACGGCAGTTACCAAATATTCTTTAAGGTATAACAATGTAATTAGTGAACAAACAAGCAAGTTTATTAAACATCTAGAAAAACTAACGAACAAAAAATCTTAGCTAGAACTTAACCTTTATCAAACTACCGCTTTCACTAAGTTTAATTCCGTGTTGAAGGAAGGTATAATGCCCAAACAACTTAACTCTGTGGCCTTTACTTAAAAGGGGTGAACACACTTTAAGCTAAGCGTCACTTTACTTTAAACCATAATGTACGGAAGTACGAGACTCCTTAAACTGGAGTCTAATGAAAATGGCCGTGTTGATAAGACAATAAATTAAATTTAGAGCAACACTTTAAAACTTAAGAAATAACACGTTTAGGAAAAGCATTTCTAACTAGTATTGGACGTGCAACTAAATCAAGGAATTTGCAGGGAGTGATGGCGATGCGGTTTAAGCTTTCGGGTTTAGCATCTTGCAAGTCAAGCTACTTTCGCAATACGTCATCGAGTGGGTTACTAAATTAAAATAGAATGAGCTCTAATGTCCTTTGGCAGGCACGATTCTATATCCCAGTCGTCGTAAGATAACAGCTATTAAACAGAACCAACACTCATTGGGCGAGCAACAGTATCTTTTATTAGTAGTAAAGCCTATTAAAGCTCTTCAAAGGCCTTAAATAGTTTTAATACTAAGAGAATATTTCGATGGTTACCGTAAGCTGAACCCCTTCTGTCACACTAATTAAGACATCGCTACTGCTTAAGTGGTCTGTTTAACATTAATTTGCATTCGCAAAAACAAAACAAACTTTAAACATATCACACTAAGCTTCAATTTATTTTAAAAGAAGCTTATAAGATAAAGCTTTTAAGGGCTCACGATTATCGCGTATGTATTCGAGTCACTTAAACTGTCTCAATTATTGTAAATCGTTATCGTGAATGGAGGCTTTTCGCAATTACTGCAATTATTTTTGTTTTCAATTACGGAGGAATTTGTTAAGCAATAAGAGCAAAATTTAATATGATCCCGCCTAAATCACCATTGTTCTCGTCATCATCATCACCATCATTATCAGCCTAGAAACGTCCTACTGCTAAGTTAAGGCTTTTTCACATGGTATTAGTCCTGGTTCAATGTCATTAGACTTAACTTGCCTTCAAAATCAAAGATGAGTTTAAGATTTTTTGTGTGTGCCTTGCCTAAGTTGCTTAACATTCTAGATTGCAACCCAAACTGCCGCGCTATCGACTCTCTTATAATACTAATTCTTTATTTTCGCTCTTTCACAATTTTATGTTAATGACAGGGTAATAAATGAACTATTTGACAATTTGATCTAAAGTTTTCTATGGCTATTTGGCTAATCTCTTCGCCGAATAAAAATAAAGCAATATTTAATACACTTTTAAACATTCCCTTTCCATTTCAATGAAATATTATTTCGTGAATACAGTTGGTGTAACTCGGTCAAAACATCGTGTACTTGAAAATATATGCACAGGCTACCTATGCTAGTTAAAAGCTAGCTTGCAGCTACCTCTTTTAATAATTTTATTTATCGTCTCAAACAATAAAGCTCCAGATACTTAAATAATATCACTGTTGCGAAACCAAACAAAGGTGGTGCAGATAATTTGACATTATAATTAATTACAACAGACATTGGTATGAATATAAAGTTAATCCATTTGTTGAATTCAAAGTTTAGACTGATATATAGCCTCCCTAGGACGAAACCTCTATTGGCCTAACCGACAAATTAAGCCAGACCCGACCCCCCTCAAAATGAATGGTATATTCGTAGGGGGGGTGGTGTTATAACGAGTTGTGAGGGTTCTAATGAGAGTGGACGAGTACCGACGATAATGAATGATTGAACAAAGCGCTAAGTCTATTATCGTAGCAAGAACTTTATTAGAACAGTAATGTACGAGGTAAATTTTAGGGTTGGAGATATTCTATCGATGAAAATATAAAACGCAAGGTACATCTTTTAACACTGTTAAAATAAAGTTTAATCCTAAACTCATTAGTATTAGTAGTATAGGTTTACCTTTAGGCTTACCTTTAGAGATACTTAAAGTTGCACTAGTCTTAAAATAGTTTTACGAAATGCGAGAGTTTAAAACTTTAAACATTACTTTTATTATAAAAAACAATCTCGTCAAGTCTTAATAAGTCTCATTTAAAAAAAATATTTTATCTGTTCTGAATGGGTTTTTTATCAGGTAGGTTGTCACTCTTACTACGAGTATATTCGCTTGACGTGGTATCAACGAGACCGTTATGTCTTCTAATTGATTTATCGATACTAAAAATAGCAATTGAAAGTCGATTTTACGAAAGGGAAACTCTATCATTGTGAGGATTCACAAAGTCCTCAAAGCCTCAGGTGAGACCCGAACGCCGCGACCTTTTGCAATCCGTCAGCTTTTTAAACAAAATGCTACCAAGACATTTTTTAAATTTTTTTATTGCAAAAGTATCAACACCACTGACATCTACTGACTTTATATGCCAAAGTGAACGGCATCCAAAAAAACAAATTGTTTTTCGTTAAAAATTAAGACGCGATACAACTTATCGATAAAAGGTTGCACAGCACTGTCCAATTCACCGCGAGTCGAGTTAAGGCCGTCTTTATAATTAGATAAAGTGAGGCACAATTAAACTTTCCTTAAATAAGCCAAACGTGGGGAGGGGAAGGGGGGGGGGGGCAATTAGTAATGTCTACTTGATTATTTTATAAGTCGTTAATGCAGACGACGAAGATGAGCTTCAGAGTGAGATGGTGGGGGGTGGGTAATTTGATATTAATTATAGCACTCCGCATTGTTGGAGTAATGACAAGCTTTTATGTTTATTACCCAAATCTTTGTACATAAAGTAAGTTGGTTTATGTTTCCATATTTTTTTCTTGATATGATATGAGTAATGATAATAATATGGTATGGCACCAAACCCTTTGAATTTCAGTAAATGTGAGATTTTACTTAATTTTATGCAAAGTTCTTGAAATAATTTGAAAAGAAAATTTGCCAACACTAATGCTCATTTACGAACACTTCACGGCTATCATATATTCTAACAATTGTAAACATTAATATTCAACAGAACATAAATTTTAAAAAGTAACATAAACTTGTAAACGCTGCACAAAAAGTAGTATTTTCTAACTTCTCTATCATCACACCCTCCATCTCGTTTGCATGCACCCGACTATCTCATGTCAGAGACTCATTGATACATTTAATTTTTACTTAAGATAAAATATAAATCCTTCATGCTTTTGCAATAAACCAGTTAAAAGAAATAAAAACCAATATAAACCGTCTTGTTATTATAATCAGACAGTCAAAAAAATAAAAACCAACATAAAACCTTAGGTTCTTACAAATAAACAAATAATAAGCGCCGTATAGTTATTCCGTGTTTAGTCTCTTTTACTCTAATTTGAAATAAAGTTTAAATGACAGGAACAAAACACAGAATAACTATTCGGACTTTATTCTTAGTTTGTAAGACACTATGTCTATAACCTCTGTTGTTACAATCAGCCTGTTGTTAAAAAAGAAACAAAAACCGTATTGCCTGAAATTCAACTAATGATTAAATACTCCGTGGAGATTATGAAATTCCACAGACTTAACCGGTGTCAAGCCACCTCATCCCATTAAATTAAATTTCAGGCCACAGGCTCATTTCGAGCAAAGCGGTTGATTCCAACAAATTTACGGTCCGTAATTAAGAACTGCTTTATTAATTATTTTGTTGGTTGGCTTTTTTGTAAATGGAAAATGACGATAGGCTTTACCCGAAATGCTCAAAAGTAGGCTATACAACTTTTGATTATTCCGTAACTGTCCCTGTGGCTTTGTGGTTAAACTATCAGTCTCAAACCTGGAGCGCTGGGTTTTACTCCCAACAGTAATACTCGTATATATTAGTGTAGGTACTTAATTTAGTTGGTGGTATGGCTTAAACGCCATTGAAGCCAATCCCCGTTTTGCAACAAAAAAAACTTTCAAAAAGTAACAATGAAATAACAACATTTTATTATTTGTTTAAAGACAGACAGTGATGAAAAAGAAAATGTAGGGCTTAATTTTTTGGAACTACTCTTATAAAAAGCTACACTGATATAGGCTACATTTTAACCGAGAAAGAAATGAAATGAAATTAATTTTATTCAAGTAAACTTATTAGATAAGCGCTTTTCAATCATCTCAAGGACTTCTTCTTCTCATATCGGCAGGAAAATAACATAGTATATTAAAAAAATAGTTCCCTTTTCTTAAATACACGACTGGCTATTTTATAATCACAGTGGCAGGTACTCCAAAACACAGTGAAATAAATCCAAGTGTCAAAGCAAACCGTGAAGATTTCGCACTCATAAAAACATTGTCAATTATAAATGAGCCGTCTGTGTATTTCTTAAGAATTTCTAACGGACTCAAATGAAAGTCTGATGGGGGGTACCTCCTAAAAATTAAGAATCTCTTGAAAATGAGGGCGGAATAAAAAATGGAAGACTCAAAACATATTTTGTTCGGGAATGAAGAACTCCTGTTTATATGTGCATAAATAATCTAGGAAATAACAACATATTATATAAGTATAGGAGACCAAATGGGTCTGTCCATGGAAGTTCGAAACTATAAGAGAAAGGATTTTTGTTATAAGAAACTATTATTATTGTCATTGTAATCAAATTTTTTTTAAGTCGATGAAAAACAGATAGCCTTCGGTTTCGTTTTAATCTCATAGTAAGCGATAGAGTTTTTTGGTTGTAGTGATTTTTTTTTATAGATAGCTCGGCAAATGACACCATCCCACCTGATGTTAAATGAAAATGGAGTCCAGACGCGAAGCTAACTGGTGCAGCGTGAAAACAAACGTAGCATCAGTTAACCTCACTCTGCCGGCCCACAAGGTGCTTCTTCACGCCTCTTTTGAAGTGATGTGTTGTTTGTAAAGTTTCAGAATTAATTATTGTAGCTTTGTTAACTCGTATTTGCTATTTAACTATATTTTTATATTATAGTGGAGTTGGCAACTGACTCCGCTCTACCTGATGTTAAGCAGAAGCAGACTCCAGATGCGAGGACAGTTAGTGGAGCAGAGTTGTGCCTGACGAGCCGTTTTCACCTTGCCAACCCGTAAGTTGCTTCTCACACTTCGTTTAAAGGCCCTCATGTTACAGGAAGGAGGACATTCGTGTGCTTTTATATTAAAGTAAGTAAACTATTTAATCGCCTCTGTGGTGTAGCGGTTAAGACCACCGGTTTAGACCCCGAGGTCCCGGGTTCGATTCCCAGCGGGGGGTACATCTTTGTGTACTCGGTTTGGTTGGTGGTAGGACTTATTTGTCCGCCTGGCTAGCTACCACCATCTTATCTAAATATGTCGCCATAACATTAATGTTTGTAGCATTTGTTGTGTTCCGGCAGCTAGATATAAGATAGCCAGTACCTCACTAGTTGAGGGTCCCGGGTGAAGTGCGCTTTCATCATTGGCTTTATCATCACTTAACATCAGGTGAGATCAAGGCACTGTGCTTACCCGTAAATATTAAAAAAAAAAACTATAACAAAAATAACTTTTAATGTGCTTCCAATGTTCCTTAAATATATAATGGAAGTAAATGTGTAAACGCTCTAACAGGAGGGTGCAAATCGCTACATTAGAAGGAGGGAAGTGAAATAAAAATTAACGAGGACAAAACATCGCCCTTGTACGAAACACATCCCCTGTATCAATCAGAAGGATTTGATTCCTAATTCCCGAGAAGACAACCTACAAGCAACAATTATCCAGACATCTTATGTGACACATCGCACGAGGACATAACAAAGCACAATCAACCTTCGTTAGAAAGCATACAATCTATTGTCGAGTACCCACAATGAGCCGTGCTAAATTAAATTGGGTAGTGTTATCCAGCGAATATCAACCTTTTAGTGACGTGAAAGAGTCCATTTTCGATAGCGATGAACGCCACCCTAATTCGGGGAGTTTTAATATTCACTTATACGAGGGAAAAGAATTACAAGAAGAAAATAAAGCAAGGCTCATGAATAAATGAGCACATTGCCGCCATGTTCGCATCGGTGGGTACATTACGTGTTGGATCGTGCAACGAGTCCGATTCCATTTGTCGATTCTCGATGTCGAATCGCATGGTTTCACCGAAACGGCTATCGACCTTTAGAATGTGTAAATAGTACGGGGAAATTGCTTTATACGATTGCTCTGATTTGGGAGTAGTAACTTTGATTGGCGGTTATTCGTTCTGTAGGTTTGGTTGGCATTTCCTGCTTCTAAATATTCAATAGATTTTCTTCGAACTTTAAAATTAGGTTAGTAAAGTTACAGACAAAACAAATACCGTACAAAGAGTTTACATTATACCATAAATATGTATAATAATGCGAAAAGTTCTAGCTGATGCAGGCCTTCTAAAAATCTATTTAATCATATCTATCTCTCTTACCTAATAGGAAAGAGGTTTAAGTTAATATAGGTAGTATGTAAGAACAGATAACAAAACAAATTCACGTGTAAAAAAACGGAAATCTAATTCTAAACCGACATTTAACATAAAACTAACGCAGACAGCGTTCGCATAAAACCTATTTTAATCAACCAGAAAAAGATAAAAAAAAACAAAACACGGTACAACTTAAGACGGCACATAAAACCTTAAACCACTACCCGGGCGCAAGTCACCAAAATAGGTATCGCTCGCTCGCTATACCCAAAGAGTGCGTGTAAAAATTCTCTCGTCTTTCCATTGCGGTTAATATTTGATGGCTCAAACTGCCGAGTTGTGTTGTCCGTACAATATTTATCTACCCGGCTACCCCATGTTACCGCTCGCTCGGTATACGTATAAATAGAGCCTTTGTTACTGCAGCCTTAATGGGCCAAATTGATCAGTTACGTGGTACGAATAGGGATGTAGTGTTTAGAGATTAGGTTAATTATGCTAGTTATTTGTATCGATTCTAATGCTCAAGAGTACTGTAATAATAATGAGTTGTTTTTTTATTCGAATGAATCGGCTAACAAGCGTGTTGTATTGATAATTAGCACATATAGTCTACCTACATATAGTACATATAGTAATATAGTCTAGTATTGTCCTACTGCTGGGCCTTCTTGATATCAAGTCTAAGGTACAATTAATGGATATTGAATTAATCACTATGCTTTCTAAATTACGGGTAAGCGATCACTAATAGTGATTCTTGATGATTTTTGAATCTCACCGGTGATTTCGAAGTTAAAAGAGACATGAAATACACTATAAAATATAATTATTTTTGCATGGTTTACCAATTGGTTATCAAGATACATACCGTTCTAGAATTGTAGGTGTCATAAATAAGTTACCAGTGACTACGAGTAAGAGAAAAAGGAGTACTCTTCTTTGAAATCATAGCGTGACAATTAGAATTAAAATAAGTGTTGAATAATAATAACAAAATTAATAGAAAGAAGCTACAAAAACACACAATCGAGATATGTTTATTGACATTTATCGATATTACGCAAGCATCGATTCGAAAGCTTCACTGATACATCATTTATTACCCTGTCACATCCTTATCTGTTTGCATAAAAAAGGTGGCGTTGAATACGTGTAGATCTAGAATTATGACCCATTGTTTTAAGAACGAGTAAGGCTTTAACCATCACTTAAGTGTTATATATTGAGTGAATAAATGTTTTTAATTCACTATTATCATGTAGCTTGGAGCATCTAGTATTGTACTTACAAGATTTGAGAGTCTTCGAGTTTTTATTGCCTTTATTGTAGACTACTCGATTTTGCAGTTTTCTGTGACACAAAATATGACGGTAAAGTACATTTTAGTAAGAACTTGCTGTTTACCTTGTTATGGCTTGTTACATCATAAAACAATGCTTTAGATATCAAGATACTTACTTGCTGCTTTACTACAAAACGATGGCTAAAGAGTCAATACTAGACAATGCTTAAACAGAATGATGCTGTCACTTTTTAATTAATATTGTTAAACAGAGACTCAATATTTTAAACACGTATAGCCATTGTTCAAGTTTAAACATTGTTTTATAGGTTGATGTTTCGTCAAGCCACGATGCCTACACTTTTTGTTGTTCCTATCAGGATCTTTGAATGAAAGAATGAATTAATGAATAAAAAGTTTATTTAACAAAAACACACTACAACACGCGTACAATTTATATAATACAGCAACTACAAGACTATCTGTATTGTACAACAGAGTTTTTGCAAACTGATTTGATATTGACATTTGACTTTGACTATGACATGCCATCCTTTCATAAAGGCTAGGTAATACGCCCAAGCACGCTTGTGTACTCCAGTGCTTCGATTCTGCTATTCCAAAACATCTTCAATCTCAAGTTCTTCCATTCAAACTATATATCAAAATCGAGCCACAAGATGATGACTATCGACGTTAAAAAAAAATTTGGAGACATGTTTAAGTCCTTGTGAATCGTGTGTATGGTTTGGCAAAAGGTTATTCTTGTTCTTCATCATCATCGCCAGCTCCACACTGCTGGGACACGATCCCTATGGATGAATGCAACCGGGCCCAACGGCTTTACGTGCCTTTCGAAGCATAGAGGAGCTCAAGGTGATATATTTTTGGTCACCGATCCAATGACCGGCCTTAACTTCAGCAACCGCATACCGAGCACTAAAACTACTGCGCCATCCAGCTCTTCAACTCTCCTCAACAACAACAGTAACAATTAATTAATTTATAGCTCACCATCATCGAATAGTCCTATCGTAATATCGTACAATAACCGTCACAGTAGTCATAAATTAGTTTTAAATTGTCACCTAGCTCAGATTTGATAAAGAACGTCCATTTCTCATAGATAAGTGTATAGCGTTTTATTAGTGTCATCAATCTGATGTCGGATCGTATTACTTCATAGGTTTGTTTTAATGACTGTTTGTTGTCTTGTTGTGATTAAAAGCATCAGCCTAACGAGCGACATTGTCTGGCATTTAAGTGAGCCAAGCTACCAACATGTGGTTATATCTCGGATTAAACATCTCGGATCAAAATGACATTTACTTTATTAATTACTGAATTATTGTTATTAGATGTATTGAATTTTTGAATTAAAATGTACTAACATAGTTTTTAAGTGCACATTGTTACTAACCATAATTGGATCTCTGTTATCTAAGTAAATAAATAAATTGAAATTGAAATTAAACGTAAGCAAGAAAATGTTTTACTAAACGCAACTTTCATTTCGCCAGATAATCACGAAAATGCCGATAAGGAAAAAAATAAAAACAAAAGAATAACATAACACAATTCTACTAACATCATCATCATCATCAGCTCATTTTTATGACTCCTCTGCTGGGGCACGAGCCTTCCCTATGTAATGTATGCAATAATTAATTTGCATGGTTACTATGGCGACGGACTTAGATAAAATGGTGGTAGCTACAGCTTCGTGGTAGCTAGCCAAGTCGGCTTAGGCTAAGCACTATGACCAATCAGACCGAATACAATTTGTAAGTACCAGGGTCTCAGACCGGTAGTCTTACTGCTTGCGTGATGAACATACGCATTTGTGCTTGAGCTATATCAATATATGGATGACATGTACTTGTACATTAGCATAAAGCTATTGCTGTAATACAATCACTTTAGGATATTTGACAGATTAGTCTGCAGACAATATTTTTATCTTCATTTAGTTCAAAATATCAAAAACTCACACTTAGCGCCTGAGCGCTATTTTGGTATTCCCAATCGTAGAGGCGGTTTAGAACTTAGAGCCCATAATTCTCCGTGGAAAGAATACCCAGAGGTTATTCATAAACTATTCATTCTTTGTTGGCTACAAATACAACTCTTGTGGATTCCACTACATCGTCAATTCGTTAGTCTGCGGCTGGACTGGAGACCTCGTAGGTACTAGCGTAGAATTGCGCATGGACATTTCTTTTCTCCCTCTTTATGAAGGTCACTTTCTCAATAAAGGCCTTGCCTATTTGATTTTTTATTCCTTATATTGCTATTTATAAATACAAGTACAAATTTAAGTACGTAAACATACCTTTTTCTTAATCTTTAGTTACATAAATGTCAATTCCATTGTTTAAACTCTGAGGAAAGAAGGAACCATTGAGAATCATGAATCATAAAACTACGATGACACGGTGAAACTATACACTTAATTTGCGAAATACACAATTTAAATTGAATTTCGAATTACCAAATGAAAATTGTGCAAAACGCATTCAGCCTATATTGCTTTTAACAACAAAACGCATTTATACCAAAGAGGTTCTAAATTAAAAACTGCAAGACAATGCACTGCACAGGTCCGTATCGAGTCGTGTGTTGGTGGCATCACAACCGATTACGTTCTAATGGACAAGCGATGTTTGTGTTCGGAACAGATAACGCGTGCTCGATACGCGCGGCGCCATGCCACTGCTTTTGTTTTAAAAGAAAAAAAAAGAATATCGCTCGGCGGGAGATTCGTGATCTACCGTCCGATAGTAGTACCATGTTTTCTTGTCTTCTAGGTTTGTTATCTGAAAAAGCTTCTTATGTGGTGTTGATATGGGAGTTTAATGTTTGGTAACCAATAAAATATCAAGAGGTGAAAAGGTTAAATTCGCCTTTAAAACTCTTCACATTCATTAATATTTTACATTGTAGGTAATAAAAAGAACATGAATATTAATATGGCATTCAATATTTATGTTTAACTTTTCTTTTCTAAACTTTACGTGAATGTGCAGTTACCTCTTCCTGTGATAAAAACTATAAAATATTTTGTATAATAAACAAATAAATATATCAACTTAAAGACAGTGATTTATTATAATTTCATATCCGACTACGTAAAACCTAAAAGAAAGCTGTATGAGCTAAATATTACTTATTTATATGTTCAAAAAAATATTTCAATCACTTTCCCACACGAAACAGCCATTAGATTATGACACAACACGTCTTAACGATATCGAATTAATCGATATCTTTTTGTTGTCTTTAAAAAAATAAACAGCTCTTGTCTATTAGTTAGTTTCGGTCGATTTCCCATCCGTCTCTTTGTATTAACCGGCCGTGTTAGTGGTCTTCCTATCAGGAGCTGTTCGTTTGTTGTTTTGTAGCGTTATTAAAAGTCGGGTTATCTGCTAACGAGGGGCGACGTGGACGGCGCTGAGAGGATTTGAGACTACACCTGATTAATTTGACTGCTAATGCTTTTGACGGCTGCGTGAAGTGAGAAGAATTCTCTATTGGCTTAGAGTTACTTTTGTGGTCCTCACTGTTTATTAGGTACTAGCACTTTTCCCGCGACTTCGTCCACGTGGATTTCGTACTTTTCGGTAAAAACATCCCAATGATAAAGTTTTCCTAATAAAAAAAATAATGTATCAAAATAAAAATTATTATGCCTATGTTACCCGCAAGGAATGTAGCATTCTATCAGTGAAAAAATTTTTGGAATTCGACCAGTAGTTCCGCAAACAAACAAACAAAGTCACAAACATTACCTCTTTATTAATAGTATAGATCACTCTGGTATAGATCATAAGAAGCACTTTTTCGCGTTGTTATTAATTTGACATTTTGAACCGTTTGCAAAAAATTCAAAATTCAAAATTCAAAATTCAAAATTCAAAATTCAAAAACATTTATTCAGTTTAGGCTACAAGTAGCTCTTATGAATGTCACTATGCCAACGGTTCGTAAGTCTACTCTGGGCGGGAGATCTTGTACTGAGAAGAACCGGCAAGAAACTCAGCAAGTGTCCAGCTCTTTTCTCCCTTACAGCGTCAAAAATATTGGAAAATGCACTATCATAGCAGGACACTTTCCATTACAATAAACACAAAAAAGACAACCACAACATGTAAAAAAAAAAAAAAAAATACGTTAACAAATTTGCATCAGGTTTTGATTGCGGTCTTGAGGACTGAGTTGTTAGTCTTTTCGCTGGTGCCAATTGGTTGGAGTTGGTAGTGCACCTGACACGGCATATCATGGGGTGTGGGTTCGAATCCCGCTCGTGGAATGTTTTCAACACTTTGTCTTTATTCAAATTAAGTATATATTATTATATTAGTGTGTTTACTCTAATAATATATTATGCGATTTTTTAAGACATGAACTTAATAACATGTGTACTTTATGTGCCTTTATTGACAAAATAATTTTCCATTTCATTAGGTTTCTCGACGATGGTGTAAAGTGCTATTTGTATTTATCATCCATCTTATACATGTCCCATTGCCGTTTAGCCGTTCCTAATTGAACAATAGCTCATGAGAAATAGTCATAAGCCACCACGCTACTGTTTGCCTAATGCGGCCCTGTCTAATCTTATGACAATGACCGTGACCAATGACTCAACGTGATTATCGAAACGCAGTGGAGCTGGAGATATTTTTATATGGTCACCCATCCTTACTACGCCATTGCGAAAGTTGCTTAACTTTTAAAATCCTAATCCGAACGTTTAAACCATTGCTCTACCGCCCACCTTCACAACAGCATTTTACTTAATTTTATTTATTTATTTTGAACTTATCTTTATGTGTTTGTCGCTAACATGAATAAGTATTTTTAAATAGTTAAAAAAACATCGTTCGATTTGTTTTTAATACTTAAAAAACCAGAATTTAAAGAAGATTTATTAGCATCCCGTTAGCAATTCTGATTGAGCGTTATCTGAAACATTTTAAACATCATCGTGTTCATAATGAATGGTGCGTTATACAATACCAGTTTTGAATATAAAATGCCTCTTAGTAACGTTAAAAGGCTATATAAAACCGAAACATAGTTGATGGAAACGAAAAAAGTTTCGTATCTACATTTTTATAGTGTCGTTTCAAATGTATTGACTATCTTGCCCAGACTTGTAAGATGGAGTACTTAGTAAACAAATCTTGGACGAACGCTTGCCTTAGATACGATTGGAACCTACGACATTTGACAAGGAAAACAGGGTGCATAGATAGAACTAGTTTTAGTGTGAAATTAAGTACATAATATAATGACAAAAACACAAATGTTGAAAAAATTTCCACGAGCAGGATTTGAACCCGCACCCTTCTGACATACCGGGTCAGATGCTCTCCCAATTGAGCTATCGTGGTTCTAATGAGCCCGCCGAAATTATTCAACACTATTTATTTACTTTTTACTTTGAAAGCCAAAGGCGCCCATTCAATGTCAACAACTACCGTCGTATTTTTACAAATACTAAAGATCAGTTCAGATCAAAGATCAGATCAAAGAAGTAGGCAAGCTATTTATAAAATGTTTTTGTTTTGTTTATATAAACAAATGACATATAATGACGTTAAAATACATAGTTCCAATACATTATAAATTATTTTTTAATAATTGATAAATTATAATACAATTAAATATTATAAATTACTTATAATTAAAATAGTAATGATCTCTCCTCCTCTCTCATACTAAGCTGTGCTGTACCCGACAGGGTCCATTATTGATCCCATTGTAAAAACCTACAATCTTATTGTGCAAACATTATGGAATGCAATAAAGTATTGAATATTGGGTATATATTTATGTAACCAATCAAAATTGGTCGACGTCACTCCTGGTTGTTGCTGAAAATCAGCGATTCACTTGCTATGCGGGTGAATACCACGCTGAACAACGACCCTTTGGAGAAGCTGCGTGCGACACACACATATTTTTGTATTTTTGAATAGTTTACTGTGTCCTGTAATTATGTTTATTTTCTGTGTCATTGTTGTTATTTTATGATTATGTGTGTTTAGTGTCTAAAAACATACTTTATATATGTATCTTTCTAAATTGTGAGTTTTTTGTTATAATTTTACAAATATGGTTAAGAAACGTACCTAGGTGTTTAACTTATTATTTTATTTAATAATAACCACATCACTAAAGTATTCTAAAGTAGGTGATCTAAGCAGAATAGCTCAGGTCATCAGGTGATATTCACCTGGGCTTAAAGAGAGCGCGCTGATTGCCGCTGGGCTGGGCATTTTTAGCATTAAGACCGGACTTTTTTGGGGGGCGGCGAGAAAATTTTACATAACTAAAACGTAAATTAAATAAATAAATAAATAATTTAAAATTAGCTGTGTGAAACAAAGCACCGTCAGGGATTATCTAGAGGGAATGGGCATCACGCATTCGACTGGGTTCAAATGGGACAAAATGCGAATGGGATAACACCAACTGCTAATAGGACCTACAAACCCGGCGGGCGTAAGTTGTTAGTAAAGTTTTCATCATCATCATCTCAGTCAAAAGACGTCCACTGCTGGACAAAGGCCTCCTCCAAGGATCTCCACAACGACCGGTTTTGTGCTGCTCGCATCCAGCGGCTTCCCGCGACGTTCACCAGATCGTCGGTCCACTTTGTTGGAAGTCTGCCCACACTGCGCTATCCGGTACGCGGTCGTCACTCAAGGATGACCGAATCAGAAATGAGGAGATCCGCAGAAGAACAAAGGTTACCGACATTTTTTTATCTTTTTATCACTTTGGACGGTTTTTAGTTTTCGAATGGTGAATAAAAACATGCAGCACTCCTTAGAGAACTTACTGTTTATGTTTTTACTATGTTTATGTTAACAGACAGTTTTAAAATACGAAATCAAGTGTCGTGCGTTAAACATTCACGAATTTCCGGTTTAAAGCCTTAAACGAACACGTGTACGTCTGACTGAACCGTATTAATCTACATGCTTTCAATGGCGATTTATTAGACGATTTGCAAGTTATAAAAGTAAATTATGAGAGTACTAAATTCTGTCTAAGAGTTTTTATTGTGCGATTTTCAGAATATCGTGTATTTTATTAAATGTCGAGAGATGTGAGATGTTTGTTAAAGATGGAAAAGAAACTCTTTTTTTTATGCAAGAGGAGGCTAATGGTCAAAGGAGAAATGTGCTTCCACCTTCGATCTCATCGACTAACCACCAAGTGAGTAAAAAGGTTATGCGATTCTCCGTTCTAAAAGTAGGCTTCAAAAGTTCACAATTGCTTAAACAATCTTACCTCCACTTCGTCCTCCTATTCTGGAACCAAGTCTTAACCTGCGCGTCTGTCATCTTCAATGTTTTCGCCAGCGACGCCCTCTCAGCTGATGCCAAATACTTCTGTTTGTGAAACCTCTTCTCTAGCTCAGCTATTTGGAGTCTGGTGAAGGAAGTCCTCGGTTTCTTCCTTTTTGGAGGAGTTCGGTTCTGGTACGGATGCCCGATTCGCCTCGTGATAGGAAACGACGCTGGAAGAGGACAAAGGTTATGGTCAGATTTTTCTTCTTTCAATTTAGTAATTAAAATACCCTTTTATACATAAGACCACAGAAAAGATATTAGTCTACGACCAACTGTCAAATTTCCAAAATAAATTTTGAACTATACGTCTATGACATACGGTAGAAATGTTTGGAACTTTTGGATAGTCTGACCCATCTGTACGTTTGTACTTCGAATCATATTTTGTGGTTGTTTTGTATGCAAATAACCTCAATCAATAATAGATCGAAACATATAACTACAGTATAAAGAAGGAGTATTACCTAATTACTGTGGTGTAACAGATTTTCAAAGTAATTTTTTTTAATTCGAATTAGAAAGAAAAGTGCTTTTGAATGGGTTATTGTAAACTCGCCATCAAAGTAAACTCGCCACGTTTTTAAAAGCTCCATTGAATCGTCCAAACATTTTTTTACCTACTACCCATTCAGGACGTCTATTTTTTAGCTGTGGAGAAGAATGGGCGCAAGCTAACGTAGGTATCTAGTTACCTTTATAATATCGTTAATACAACTATGTAATGAAATAGCTACACCACAACCTTCGGCATTCTCATAATATCAGCACTTCACACAGAACAATCACCGAGTCGAGGCGAGTATTCAAAATTCATTCGTGATTTTATCGCGATAATGATTTCAGTAATTACAAACGAAACTGTTAGCTCTCGTACCAGCATTTATACTTTAAGCATATCTTAGTAATTGAAATCACGACTACGGCTCACAAGAAGCGTTTGTGAATTACAGAAACTTATGAATAAATAAAAATCTCATTAAAATTATACCTTTCCAAATTACTCATACGGGCTATGAAGTATAAATATATCATTAAAATGAGTAATAATCAAAGTTTTTCCGGTCATAATAATGCGCAATTACCATGTCGATTACTTGGATATTCGATTTAACAGAGCGGCCATGCTGGATCCAACCGCAAGAATTTAAAATTTTAAAATGGAACATCCACATCGTCGCTATGTAGGTAGCAGTTACACGTTTCTCTTTTCAAAATTACATTCAAGATGGCGGCGGCGCAGAGCGGTTATTTAAAATTCGAAACTCAATTACGTTCCGATGCGCAGCGATTGGTCGAGCGTTCAGTAATACACGATAATCATCGGTATTTACTGTAATAGATCGATTTGTATTAAATGGCCCGTGAGATGAGATCATATCGTTAACTAGTATGCTCCATGTTGATTCGAAATTCATAATGGGCATAATAATCGAGAATGGTTCATTTTGCTACGGTAATTTAGTATATATTACAAATTCATTTTAAATTACTCGACCGTGAAGTAGGGACCTACAGCAATTCTATTAATATAATGTAGCTCCATATCCTATCCACATAAATGAGCGGCTTCATACCTACCTACTTCCGTTTTTGACAATTTAATTAAATGACTTTTAGATACTTACACAATATAATGAGTTTTATTCATATGGTCCGTATTTTCTTGTGAAGTGAAACATTTTATTAACTTCTCATGTTTATTAAACTAACATATCAATTTATATTACAGAGTCCATGGTGGTCTCATAATTAATATGTAACTTGCTACTGCTTGTTTCATTAATATATTCGAGGATAGCAACTCATTTTGGTAATTTAGAATATGTTACATATTTGTTAAATAATAAGTTTGACATTCTGTACATGTTACAGTCAAAACTCCTAACCAGTTATAAGTAGTTTTGACCAGAGCAAATAGTCAAACGTAATTTTGGCTGATATACTTATTGCCAAGTGCGAGTTTCATTCGTCTTTCTAACGTTAAACGTCAACGAAAACGAGAATTTGTACGGCAAAATTTTAACTCTTCTCGTATGTTGCCAGGAGACGCTGCTACAATGCCATACTAATTTGCGTTTTCGTATACGTAATCGAATGAATACGGATAGTAAACAAAACTCACACTAGGCACCTAAAAGTCAGTCCGTTCATCATTCGTGGTACAACACCATGGTGGTGAAATCAGCACTAGGCACCATGGTGCCTAGTGCTAATTTCATTAGCGATTCGATCACGTTAACGAAAACGAAAATTTGTATGGCATTGAAGCAGCGAGCCTCCTTCAATTCGTTTCGTTTTCGTTTGCTGACAAACAAGATAGGTAAGCTTTAATTTTGCCATACAAATTCTAATGTTCGCTAACATTATTGAAAAGCAAACACTACGCATCCTTGGGCCTTACCATGAGGTTTCAAAGCAGTATTAGTGCAATATTATTGCATTTGTGATAACAAGACGCATTTTGTATAGGCCGCTACAAGCGTCTCGTTTTTACAACCACAACAACACTGCTATAACACTTACCATGAGGGTAAGCTGAAAGGCGGGCAGGTTTCTAGTACATACATATATCGGTATAAAGCTTCTAAATTCAAATGACGAAATTTTTGTCCCACTCTTTTATTTTCAAACATGGAACCGTATTAAAGAGCGCGCTCCCATTGGCTGACTGAGCGTAATGGTTGCTTCACGTGACCACAAATGGCTTGGTAAATTGTAAGGGGGTTCACATAGGTTTAAGAAGGTTGTTAGTTATTTGTTTTTTTCCTCTTGATTTCTTCAAAGTCGCGCGTAATTTCTTTTTGATCGTTACTAAGTATAATCGTTTTTAGAATTGATGTTGTCATATTTGGGTCACCATGCCTAATGGTGCATTTATGGAGATAGAGAAAAGACAGTTGCATGCAAACTCATCGTTATTTTATTGTACTCTCACAGTAAAAATGAAACTGATAGCTTAGTAAGAATATTAGTGTCTTTCTGCATGCGGCGCTTGTAAAAACTTGATCAATATGTTTTTTATATATTTATAAACCCTTAGGAAATGCTTGACGGACGTCTCACCTGATGTTAAGTGTAAAGTTTAAAGTATCTAGGTATCTTTGATGTTAAGTGACGATAAGACTAAAGGTGAAACTTATCTTTACCCTTTTTTTTTTTTTTTTTTGAGAGAGTTTGCTGATTGCCTCAGACGGCATTTTCAGCTTCACCGGGCTTTTTTGGGGGCGGCGAGGAACGTAAAGGGTCCCTCAAGCCGTGTGAAACGAATCACCTTTGGAGGTAATTATCTTTACCCGGAAACCTAAACTACTGACTACCTAACTGACTAAATGTCGAAACAAAACAATTCTACGAATGTTTTTGTTATGGCGACAGACTTAGTTAAGATGGTACGCTACTAACTACTTACCAACAACAAAAGTCATTTTTTTATTTTTTTTATTGTAAGATGAGCTTGCTTTTGGCCTCATTCTAATCCCTAGGGCTAAGAAGAGGCTGACGATGGAACGAGCTTGCCCAGAAACAGCCTATTCACTCAGCTTTACAAACTTTAGGATCGGATAGGAATAGGATAGGAACTCAATTCTTTCATGCTGACTCTTGCGCTGGACAAATATCTTTCTGTGACCGTGCTGTCGTCTGCATACCCAATAATTCCGGGCATGAGCAGATCATTAATGTGCAGCAAAAATAGGGTCGCAGAAAGGATGGATCCTTGAGGAACCCCGGCATCGATAGCCATGAGGTCAGAAGAGCAGCCATCAATGACCACTTTAATTGACAGTTCACTCAGGAAGTCTAATATCCAGGCACAAAAGTCAGCAGAGATGCCATACGCTGGAAGTTTCTTAAGCAAGCTAGCGTGCCAGAACCGGTGAAATGAGATGTCAAGTGAAACGGCAAGCGCTTCGCCAGCGGCGGTTAAAAGATACTTCTTTGGAATTTCCTTTTACTTTTAAATAAAATAGACGTGGATATCACACTAATATTAAAAATGCGAAAGTTTGTGTGTATGTGTGTATTTTTGTTGCTTCTTCACGCTGCAACCGATGGATTTGGATGAAATTCGGCATACAGATAGTTTATAACCTGGATTAACACATAGATAACTTTTTATCCCGATATTCCCACGGGAACGGGAACCACGCGGGTGAAACTGCAGGCGGCCGCTAGTTGTCCATAAATTCATTATGATTTTCCATAAAGTTTTATTCTAAATAGGTGTTATTTAAACAACCAGCCTTTGACCGTTTTACTGTAACGTGAGCACAAAACCTCTCCGAAACCCAACTATACACTAAATAACCGAATAAAACCGATTAGTTACACGAATATTTTAGACGTTTCCATGTCACATACCATCAGGGGGAAAAGGGTGCGTAACAAGATTCCGCAGCCATAATCCAGTTAGCCCTTTATGATTCATGAGCCGGCCGTATATATTCCATTTGGGTCTCCTCACTCAAGTCTTTATCTTGTGAGCAATAGAGTCTCAAATGTGGACTTAATTTCTGTTGGCTTTTGTGTATGCTACGTAGAAAGGTAGGTAGTCGACGTTCTTTTGTTTTTATTGAAATAAAACATGCTTTTCAGGTTAGGAAGTAGGAAGATATCTTGGTTGGCCGCTATTCGAGGTTCAGAGGCTGATAGTGCTAGGATGGTATGGTTTTTAGTGGGTATGCACTCTGTCGAACTCTTCGGAGTTGTAAGGAGGAGAGCTCCACATAACCCGTGGTTTCCCCTGACTCACGAGTATGTAGGGTAGTGGTGTTCGACACTTTAAGCCGATTCGTTCGAACCCCACAAAGCATCTAGTAGGGCACGGGGACACGAACTTGTGCGTGGTGCCGTTCCCTCAGGGCCTTCCTTCGAACGGCTTGAGGAATCCTTTAGGTTTCTCACCGCCTCCAAAAAAGCCGGGTGAAGCTGAAAATGTCGTTTGAGACAATTTCTCTCAAAGCTCTCCAAAAAGAAAAACTTTAAAGTCCAGTGTTCGACACAATTTTCGAAGCCAAAAAACATACATTTTCATTGAAATTTTACGGGATGAAGCCAGGAAGCAGGTGGTATATATTCAATTGTTGCTAAAGACAAATTTTAGTTACTAACTGACCCCAAAATTGTACTTTTTTATTTTTTAAGTGCTAATTGCTGCACTGAAGCTGAATTAAATATTTATAAAATACAATGAATAAATTAAATGCCCACCCGACCCAGCCAGGAATCGAACCTGGCTCTTCCGCAATCCGGGCGGCTGCACTCACCAATAAACTACCAAGAAGGCTGACGTAAGCCATCGGTTGCAAAAACCGTTGGACAGATGGCACTGTGCCGCTAAAAGCACTCAAAAATTAAAAAAGCAGTGTACAAATTCAGTGCTTCCGTCAGCCTTCCCGGCAGCATAATGGTCGGTGCAGCCGCCTGGATTGCGGAAGACCCAAGTTCAAATCCTGGCTGGGTCGAGTAGGCATTTAATTTTTTCACTGTATTTTATAGAAATTTACTGACCACTATTTCTAATGATAAAGGGAAAAAATGTCGATCACTTTGTTTTAAATGTCATCAGTTTCTGTCTACATTGGCACTACCCTAGTTTTATGCGTTTTCCGCACAAAAAATGCTAGGAAGGTACAGTGCGATGCATACTTAATGGCGGCTGTGAATAGAATAGAATAGAATAGAATAATTGTTTATTGTTCACTGTGTACATATAAGGTCTTAAGAGTATTTTTGGACACAACAGTGTGCCCATTTCGGACATACAATATTTATTGTGAAGTTAGCTGCGAGCGCAACTTTACGCTGAACTCTTTCTATGAACACTTAAAGAAGTATTACTGCAATGTTATTGCAGTTGTGAAAACGAGACGCGTGTATACGCCGCTACACGCGTCTCGCTTCACAACTGCAACAACACTGCTACAATACTTCTTTCAGAGCTTTTGTTTCGTTTTATATCTAATTGTCGTCAGAGGGATTAAAACCACTTCCGAAATAATAAAAGTATAGCCGAATTAAGATAACCAAATACCATTAGGGTTTCTTGGCGGAAAAGTGAAGAGTCATGTCTGCGGTTTTATTTTATATTGTAAAATTTGTATTATGTCGAATATTAATGTGAAATAATAATGAGTAATTATCAGTTATGTGTTCGTGGAAGTGCATGACTGTTGGCAAATAAAACAAAACAGGGCACCATCACTTTTCAAATTGTCTCAAGATCGCGTGAGGTCATAGTAAAGCCCCACATCTTTACTGAGATACTCAAAGGATTTGGGGGTACATCATTCCTTACTTCTCATTACTATGTCATTCATCATCATATATTTACAAAAGAAGTATTATATATTTATATAACTGGCAAAATATACTAACCGCACGAAGCCATCAACTACAAAAGAAGAAAGATTATCAAAGGCTTACAGAAAAAAGGGAGAAAAATTCTTAAGGGGAAACAAAATTAATGAACTAATTTCATTCATCGCCTTCTAATTGGAATTTCTAAAATTATTACATGAAATATGAGCGTTTAGAAAAATTAACAGGCAAATTCACATTGAAGGGTTTAAGCGTCTCCGAGGTAATCCGTTTATGGTGTTATCCCTTGGGGCAAACCCTTGTTTTTTTTTTTTTTCATTTTGTTGATGGCTTCGTGCGATTAGCACATTTAGCCAGTGTCAAAGTAATTTTTCTAACAAGTAATACATATATAAACAATATTTCTTTTCTGTATGATGATGATGAATGATAATAGAAATGAGAAATGATATACCACCCAACCCCTCGAGTATCTCAGTAAAGATGTGGGGCTTTACTAAGTCCTCGGGCGGACTTCTTGAGAGAATTTGAAAAGTGCCGTTGCACTGTTTTGTTTCACTTGCCAACACTCATGCACACTCACGAACACTTAACGGTTAATAATCCACCATTATTTCACATTAATATTCGACATAACACAAATTTTAGAAAATAAAACAAAACCGCAGACATGACTCTTCACTTTCCCGCCAAGAACCCCCAAACCCTTGTTCTGCTATTACCTTACCCTCTTTTTTTCCTTTAGTTGATGGCTTCGTGCGATTAGCACATTTAGCCAGTGTCAATGTATTTTTTCTTACAAGTAATACATAAATAAACAATATTTCCTTCCTGTATGATGATGATGATGAATGATAATAAAAATGAGAAGTGAGAAATGATATACCTACCCTCCAACCCTTCGAGTATCTCAGTAAAGATGTGGGGCATTACTAAGTCCTCACGCGGACTTCTTGAGAGAATTTGAAAAGTAACGTTGCACTGTTTTGTTTCATTTGCCAACACTCATGCATACTCACGAACACCATTATTTCACATTAATATTCGACATATCACAAATTTTAGAAAATAAATCAAAACCGCAGATATGACTCTTCACTTTCCCGCCAAGAAGTTCACCTTACCCTCTTTGTAACCATTCAAACAATAAAAAAAAAAATTAACTCGAACCTGCCAGGTTTTTGTGTTTTTCAATCTGTGCAGATCTTGACAGAATAATTTTAACAAAGCGAGATTTTTTAACCCAATTTACACAAACTATTTATTGGTTAAGAAATTTGTGCAACTTCACCTCATTTAAAAACCATTGAACTATAGGTAGTTAGCTGTACTTAGTTGTAGTAGTAACACCTAATTGAAACCTGTATTCTTATTAAAAATATAAATTGTGTTACGATATGAGTTATAGTACGCGCCGATAAAAATAACATTACACCTACGAATTTAGCTACGAACGAAGCTCACACAATATTACATATTGTTACGCCGCATGAAAGCAAACTTACGGCACAATATAAAAGCGCCAAACAAAATCCGCCCTTAAGTGCGAGGTGAAAAAGTAAGGACAGCAAGACGAATGCCTGACGTCTAATTGGGCGATGACGTCACCTGGGATTAGATGTAGCCATTCCATCACTCGGGCGGACGAATTTGTTCGCGCCTCGCTCTCTTGTGTGATTTACAACCGCCTTTTGAATTTGGAATTACGAGTATACCAACTTTTTGGTGTGTTCAATTGCGTTTTTGTTTTTTTTTAGTTTGAAGTTGGAACGAACGCACGTTACGGCGCATTTTTATAAAATAAATACTTTTTTCTTTCTTATTAAAGATTAAGACAATGATCTTAAATGTTAACCATACATAAAACATGACATGCATGGAAGTGGATAGTATAAGATTTTTATGACTAAATTATTGGTTTATACTTAATAGTTTACACCTTAAGACTCGTTTTAAGCCAGTTAACATGTTTTATGTTACTTCCCAACCAGCAAAAGTTAGTTGTATAGAAGACCATAGAACGTTTTGTAAAAACTAATCGGTGGTCAAATAAACGGCCAAAGAAGGTGCACCTACAAAGAAAGTGGCGCAATTATATCTCCATTCAATGTTAAAGTACAACTGTAGTGGTATCAGGGATGACCATTTCGGCCTATTACAGTTGATGTAACAGTAACGCAATCTCTATTTGATGACATACAAGCACCACCGCAACGCTACTACAGTACCTTTTTGTACTGTAAAAGAGTTCATGATTACATTACTTCACTAATATTCATCATTCATTCATTTTACATTCGTTCACGCCGCTGCAGTGTCTCAGTAAAGATAAGAAAAAAATAATTATAATAAAAAAGGAATACGAGGATATCGTGAAAGTAAGATATTATTTTGTAATTAAATTATTCATCTCTTACGGGGAAAATGACGTGCGACTGTAATTTTACTGATAAACTATGTACGGGTTTACGACAATATTTGAATGCCCCTCTCGAATTATTGAGCTTTTACTAAAACAATTACGAATTTTTAGTCATAAACATACTTCCAGCTTCCTGAACTCTAATATAGCACTTGTTATGACAGATCACAACCACCATTACGAGAAATTAGGGTTCCTTCTGAGCTTGTCCTTGTGCCTTAAATGTGATGAATATTTTTTATTAAACTTATAAAAATACCATGTCAGAAAATATGGGTATATAAATCAGCTCTATTATTTATTAATACTCTTGAGTTTGTGTGATAAAGTTGCTGATTTTCCTTAATAGAATATTATTGAGCTTTGGGAACAAAAAGTGTTTTTTTTTCTTTTTCAGTGCAATATTAAGCAAAATGGTTGTCATTATAAATATCGATAAGTTTTTAACGCGGGACGACTTAAAGCTACTTGCGGTAGCAGAATGGCCGTGGGAAATCACACATTTGAAAATCATCAATCATCACATCTGAAATACTGTCACACCTGGAATCATTGTCCATTTTTAAATAATTCTCTATTTCGTCATTAACGTAAAACGTATTTTGTACGGAACCATTTTCTATAATTGAGTCTTCAACTTGGTTTTGACTTTGACGACGTTGCTGTTTCCTCATATTGTCTTTTCACTTCTCGTCTATAAGTCCCACTGCGTTTGAATCTTTTCCATAATTCGAAATTCATTTTTCGTAATTTATGGACATATTGGTTACGCTGCGCTGAATCAAAATGTTAATAACCTAATATTGTTGTAGAAGAGCGATAGAAATGCCTTTACAAAACTAAATTATCATTTAAAAGCATTGCTAGCCTACCTTTATAGACAGTAATTATGTTTTAAAAGAGAAAGGATCTCCGTTATAGTATTATTGTGTAATAGAGGGACTATAACAGTTTTTAAAAAACAGTCCTGTTCTAAAAAAGTGTCTTTGTGATAAGTTTATCACTACGACTATAACGACCGTTAACACACCTTTATATGACAATTTGAGCTACATAAATGTAATTTGAAACTCAGCTATATCACCAAATAACTCTGTTGTAGACTTTTTGTGCCCAATATAGTACTATGTACTGTAAGGACGATCTAAAAACCCACAATATCACAATATCGGCCTATTCTTGAGTTTTCATCTCTACTATAACGAAAGACCCATTATAGTTCGTTCAGCACCTTTATTACGTAAATCAGGCGCATTAGAGCGACAGTAAACACTGTTATAAAGTTCTATCGTTGTATACTAGTCACATTGGAGGTTGCTATAACGCCTGACTATAACAGCTATACAAAGTCGCGAAGTAAACCTTTACATCAATTCCTAATAGGTCGTTTTTGCTGTATAAACTTATAGAGCAAAAATGTATTGTCAAACACTTTTACACAACAATCGAACACCGCCAAAAACCTTCATACATCGTATATCTAGCTTTTTTGAGATATAAGGTTTGGTTATAGGGCAAAATTGCTGGTTGGGTTAATATAAGGAGCCATTTCCAGATCTAAACTGCCTTTGTGGTATAGTTAGTGGAACTATCGATCCCCGAGCTCTGCTTTGGATCTCCGTATAAATTTACGGCAGGGATCACCTACATATTGTTTTCGATTTGTGTTGGTGGTAACTCTCATTTCATATCTCCTGGTTAGCTTCATTACCATTTTATTTAAGTTTGCCACTAAAACAACAGTATTAGCAGTGTTGTATTCCAAAAGTTAAAGATAATATAGACAGTTTGATTATTTCGGTCAAAAGTTTTTTCACCGTCGTTTTTATTTTTTTATTTTTTTTTATTATTAAAAGGAGGCAAACGAGCAGGCTGGTCACTTAATGGAAAGTAATCACCGCCGCAAAACCAAAGCAATCGCAGATGTGTTACCGGCCTTGAGGAAGTAGTTGGATCTTGAGGAGGAAGCAGGAATTGGGAGGGGGGATAGGTGAAAGATGAACCTCCGGTACTTTCACTTAGCGGACGAAACACAACAGCAACGAGTGCCATTGTTTCACGCCGATATTCTGTGAGAGGATGTGAGAGTATTCATTTCGTGCTGCAACGCAGCGTGGCTCTACCACTCAGACAGTGTCACTCATTTAGCACCACCCAGGGGTCACGTGTAGGGTCTCAAGGTCACGAGTGACTTTAATCCTTTAGGAGTTGATATGAAACCAAGCGCTTCTTCTGTGTAAAATACAAGTATTCCCCCTTCCTACAACATGGGTCTTTTAAGTGAGTTGGGAAAAAGCCACTTGCGAGTCGGCAAGATGAGATTGACTCCGCTTCTGCTTAACATTACTTACAGCAGAGTCCTTGTCTACTCTTCAATAAAAAAGTAATAAAATAAATCTTCTTGTTCGACAAATATTTAATATTAACTACTTGACTGATTCCAAAAAATCCCTGCAAGCGCACAGATGCGTACTCGTACGAGCTCCGAATGCAGTGCCAATACTTTTTGTCCATTAACGAATTTTTAAAATTTATCACCGGCCAGCACTCAATAAAGTAGGCGGAGACAGTCAACATTTTCCAATTAGGCGCACTGGACAGTGGGAGTGAAAAAACGAAACGTGGCACACAAAATCTCATGCATTTTGCACGCAACAAGCGAACACCAATTCCCACTAGTTACGCTGCCGTCCCAATCGTACCGGCCCAGTGGCTCATGGAAAATTCATCGGCTGAAAGAGGAACGCAATCGGAATGGGTTTGCGCTGCATTCGGGAACGTTGCACTCGTTCGACGGGGCCTTTATGACGTTCCTGTTTTAGCGTTACCCCGTTTCGTTTTACGCGCAACATGCATGTAGCATCGTCGCGCAAGCACGACCGTTAGAATTTTTAAGTTTGAAACGTTCGGGCCTTTGGGAAATTGTGCTTGTTTCACCGATTCCGGCCAGTTCAAAAACAAACGAAAGAGTTTTGTTTGTTACGTTTTTTAACACGAGCGTGTGATGTTACTAAAAAAAAGTAAAAAGGCTAGCGATTGCAGGATTCTTCGCAGAATCCGACTGGATGGCGAACTACTACCTATTTCTGTAAGCAGCATTGTTTTGCGTTGCTTTAAAAGTACTGGATCCACTGAAATTATATGACAAGAAGCACAATAACGGAATTTTTAAGGTGCTTGTGACACCTTTGTTGTTACAAGCGTCCATGGGCTGCTGTAGTTTGCTTTTCAACCAGGCGGGCAATATCCTCGTATGCCCACCAAGTAACATAAAAAAAAGGTTGCAGATTGAACAAGGAAATATCACCTTAAAACTATAGGTACTAGTTACAACGATATCATAGCACGGACGGATAGGTAAAACTTTTTGAATGTCACGCGAACGCATCCAAAACATCGGGGGCTTGTTAGAATACTTTAATAATTCCTATCAAACGAGTTGATTGCGTCCGTGAGACGTTCAGCGGCTATTACGTGCACGATCTCAATTTGTGTCATTAAAATTGTGTCCCTACGTTGTCATCGTTTTACCCACTGGGTTACGTGTCGGATAATTGTGGATAATCTTGTGACCCACCGTTTCGAGATTAGGGTTGACGCTTACTTTTTTATGGTGTTTTTAGTTGTTATTTTTTTTAAATTCCTGATGGATAAGCACTTGGCCTAAAATTAATAATGAAGAACCTCATGATCCTTTTTTATTATTAATATTATTATGCTTTGATGACCGAATGGTAAAACGCTGAGCCCGTAAGGTCCTGCTCAATTTCTAGGTTCGACAAAAATATATGAGGAGTTGGCTGTATATGAGCTAGATCCCTTTGCGTTTCCTAAACAAAACGTAAATAAAGAAACTTATAAAAAAAAACAAAATTTCTGTCCTAATCGTAACAAATCCATAAATTTATCATCTAAAAGTGCCGCAACAAGTCTGCATAAATAATATAAAATACTCAATACCACTTTGCATATTCCCAGAATCTTGTAATCTTTCTAAGGCGATGCAAACGGCAATATAATATTTTATGTAGTATGACTCGGCCGCCCCGCGCTCGTATATTTACACTTTTGAAATATGGCTCTTTTTATAACCTCTCAACTTATGGATTCTCGATAAAGTGTATCAGCGTATTTAGGCTCGGTTTTATGTATGCCCTCGCCAAATGTGACGAGCGTATGTATGTATTAGTATATGTATTAGATGGAATTGGTTGTATGTTAATAAGTTTGTATGTTGATAGAAACGTTTTGTTATTTGATAACAATGATATTTATGTAAAAGGAACGTTACTGGCGATGGCCCCCAGAAGGCTTTTTTTTGAGTTTGCTGATAGCCTCAGACGGCATTTTCAGCTTCACCGGGCGAGAAAATTAAAGGGTTCCTCAAGCCGTATAAAACGAATCACCTTCGGAGGTTTTCTAGGGGAACGGCATCACGCACATCCCTGTGCCCTACTAGATTCTCCGAAGGGTTTGGATCAGATCGGCGCCGGCGCCCAGAAGACGCTCCGAACAAAAGAAGGCAGCCGTGTCCTTTTGGCTTCTGTCGCTCTTGAAGGAGGACAACTGAGTCAGTTGACAGATCCGGTTAGAAAGAAGAAAAATGCATAATAACAAACACTTTAATATCTTCTTCGTTTTTATTGCTGTTAAGGTGTCCCGATTCTTTTAATAAAAACTGAGCTTTCTGTAAAGACTTTATTTGCTACCAGTATCAGTGCAAAATTGTACGCACTGACAATATCATAGAGTTCAGAGTTGTGTTGCCATAGACAAAACAATAGACAACCACTGTAATGTTATCATTCAGCCTTACATTATGTAAAGTTTTCTATTAAATAATTACTTTAATTACGCTATCATTTTTACATCATTTGACAAGAATTAAATAAATATTGTTGAAATTGAAAACGTGTAACTGTGCTGACGCTGCGTTTGAAGTTCGAAAGAAAATTTTCGAAGCATTTTTTGCGGTTGTTTTGTTTGCATATCTATATCTATACTTACCCACTATTAATAAAGAGGTAAAGTTTGTGACTTTGTTTGTTTGTTTGTTTGTTTGTTTGTTTGTTTGCGGAGGGTAATCTCTGGAACTACTGGTCCAATTCTAAAAATTATTTCACTGTTAGAATGCTACATTCCTTGCAGGTAATATAGGACATACTTTATTTTAAAAAAGAGTTTGTTTTGCGAACGAAGTCGCATGTGAAGTGCTAGTTGCATATAACCTTATTGATCGAAGCATATCGTACTTACTATTTACTTTACTTTGTGAAGGAGTACTTTTGGCCAAATGGCGTTGTATACCGGCGTTTAAACTGTAGATTGCCCACCAACACCAACGCAGCAGCATAATCAGCATTTTTTTAATCCTTATGCACCAAATAATATTTTCTTTTTGTGTTTCTGATGTCTCATAAATTTATTTATTAAATATATTATTCATTTAGTTTTTTATTGAAGCTATAAATTTAGCCCACCCTACTCTCTCATCCTCTCTCAAACAAGGGTAAGTTCTGCTCCCAATGCACCCAAGCGATTTCTTTAAAACACATGGCCTGGCCTTCGTTTTATATGGATCCATTATTTTAATTAGAAGGAATATGAAAATAAAATACATCCAAATATTATATTAATTTCTATAATGTCTAATGCGAGTGAAATGTAATGAAATACAAATTATATAGACAGTATTTGGTCTACAATTTATAAACTTAGTAAAGAAAGAAAGAAAAAAAGAAAATACATTTATCCGCACACACTAAGTACAACATAAATATTACCAGTTTAACAAATAACTTAAATAAATTGCTAAAAGAGCTCTGACAGTAACGTAACTTTTAAAAATAACATCTTAATCTGTTTTGTAAACATATAACTTTCTAAATTAATTACAATTTTACAAGTACCATACTTTTGTACGTACTATATACCTAGTGAATATTATCTAGATCAAATTGATATTATTATTATTTTATTGTCATAACTATAACTTAAAAGCCTAAAACCTTATTCGAGCTAAAAAAACATCCGTGTTCCATTCTCCCGTTCCACTCGTAAAAGCCAATACGCAATAAAAAAAACAAAAAGGCATGTTTACCACGTAACACGATTGACGTCCTTAAAATAACACTTCGCGTACAATCCCCACCGTTAAACACCCTTGTATCGCCACGAAATCATCGATACTGTTCCGATATAGCCCAACCCACCCTATTCCGCGGGGAGGTGCGGCGGTGGCGGTGTTATGAAAATTTGACGCGCCCAATATGCGATGATATGCTCTGGGGTAATACATCCGTGTGTAATGTTGCCCATCTCCCCTTTTATGTGTTATTTTCTTGAGAGTGTTAAAACGTGTGTTAGGCAAATATCGCGGAAATTCTTTACTTTTTCTATATTTCAGTAGTTTTAAGTATTTACACGTAATTTCAGTATGTTAAGTACTATCACCAAAGGTCTTGCTTAAGCAGCACTTAAGCGATTTTTCTGTAGGAATATTTTAAATTAACTACTTATCTTATCTTATCTTATATTATCTTAGTGGGGCCTGCTGAGGTATCCCTCTCACAGTAGAACTTACCTATCGGGATCTTTTGTGCAACCCTATCCTTTTACTCTTCTTCCTCTGCAAAGAGAGATGCCATAAGTTTGGCAACGACTTTGAGAGCGAGGAGTGTGAAGTCTTCTGTCGGATAGGCATCTGTCTATAGCCAAGTCAATCTTTTTATTTAAAACATAAAATATTTTTAATATTGATATGGTCACTATAAGATGTTGTTAGGTTAGCTAATACGTAATAAATAACTTAAGACAGAAAGGGACTGAATAAATTAGCCGACTTGGTTACATGGATCTTACAACTTTTTACGGTAGAAGAACTGAGTTTCGAAACTTGTTTTTTTTTACAAGTTTGTATTTGATGGCATCTCATTTTTTTTTTCTTTCCGGTACCATCTAGGTACCTATCTACTCCTAATAATCCATTATATTATACATAAACAGGTACACTGATTCATTATTTGCAGATGTAACTTTGTAATCCTATACATTTAAATAGGATTACAAAGTTATTTATGCAGTTTGTGTATTTAGAAAACTGGACCGAAATAGCAAAATATTTTAGTTTTTCTTGATTTATACACTAAACGCTAATTGCATTCTTTATTTGAAGCTTCTATGTCGGCTAGAAGTGCCTTAGAGTTTTTATGATCGGTCAGTCAGTCAGTCAGTCAGTGAGTGAGTAACAAAATTAAGAAACTTTGACTAGTTATAATTCTTAAACTACTGGTTCAAATTGAATGAAATTTGAAATATACCGTGTTTATACAATGCTTGCTTGGTTACTGGCATCTAGTTTTGTCCACAACAAAGCTATAGGGGGTCGAAAATGGCCTTAACTGTTTCGAGAAAATGATGGTACGGCCTGCCGCTTTTTTGCTCGACTTGGCGATGCCATAACTGCTGGCGACTGCCGTGCCCCAAGATATATCTTTTTAAAATACACAAATAATATTTAAGCGTTTCTTGATTGTCTGTAATAAATGTTCAAATAATTTTTAACGCAAATTTTGTTGCTCGTGGAAATTTTTTCAACATTTGTGTTTTTGTAATTTGTTCGCAACAAAATTTGCGTTAAAAATTATTTGAACATTATAAATAGCTTGCTTACTTCTTAACTGATCTTTAATATTTGTAAAAAAAATATGATCGGATGTTAGTGACGGTAGTTGTTGACATTGAATAGGCGCTTTGGCTTTCAAAGTAAAAAAGTGTTAAATAATTTCGGCGGGCTGGTTAGAACCACGATAGCTCAATTGGAAGAGAAGAGCACCTGACCCCCTGACTGCTGAATGTCAGAAGGGTGCAGGTTCAAATCCTGCTCGTAGAAATTTTTTCAACATTTGTGTTTTTGTGTCTGATGTAAGTATTTTCTATTATGATTTTTTTATGGAGCTTGTAGTTTAATGAAATGACATTTATACCTACAATTAATAAAGCCGTAAATTGTACAACGGAATTGTTATTCTGTAGTTACATTACATATTTTTACGAAGAAAAAAATTAATGCTGTTGAAAAGACGGTTAGATCAGTCAAACTCAGCTCCCAAGGTCTCGAGTATGATTCACTCTGTTTGATTGGTGGTAAGGCTTTCAAGTCCGCCTGACCAGCTACCACCATCTTATCTAAATCTATCAAAATAATAATGTTAGTAATACCTACTGTTGTTCTAACTGTCAGCAATAAGATAGTCTGTCCATCAGTAGTAAGGATTCTACATTTCAGCCATATCATCACTTACCATAAGATTATATGAACACCAACACGCTTCGCTGTCGTAAAAAAAAACAAGCTCAACAAAAACAAATTAAACCATACAATTCGAAAAAAGAAATTCCAATTGAACCATATAAAGCTGATCACTTCATTACCCTTTCATCTCGCCGCTAAATTATGTAATGACATAATTAATAGTGGCTTGTAATTGGTGTTTTACAACAGTTTGTTTAGTCATCAGCGTTGGCGGCCATTTTGTGTCAATAAAGCGATAGACATGTTCGAACTTTAAATGCGGGGTGTTAAAGATAATTAGTTTAACCGTTCATTGGAATAATCAAGTTAGTTAGCCGCTTAATATGAGGTCAATGAACTTGTGGAGCGATTGGTTCTCACATGATTACAAAACGTAAAGTATCTATCTATCTATGGCAGCCCTTGTAGCGTCCGTCTTAGTACATTTTTATTTTTAAATATTTTATTTTATTTAGGACAGATAACAACAGCCATCAACATCCATAGATACAATTTGTTTATAGCATGGAATTTTAGGGACAATGATAGTTACCTACTAATTCAAATAATAAAACAGAATAAAAAATTTAAGTAAATTACATAACTGAATAAGTAATACTAAAACTTAAAAACAAAAAAAGAGAACCATAAAAAGAGCCATAAAGAAATTAGACTTAATAATAATTTAAAAGATATATATGAATATATAAGGAGCTCGATGGCGCAGTGGTTAACGCGCCCGGTCTGCGAGTGCTGAGGTTAAGCAACTTTCGCAAAGGCCGGTCATCGGATGGGTGACCAAAAATTTATCATCTCGAGCTCCTCCGTGCTTCGGAAGGCACGTAAAGCCGTTGGTCCCGGCTGCATTAGCAGTCGTTAACAACCGCCAATCTGCACTGGGCCCGCGTGGTGGTTTATGGCCCGTTCTCCCTATCTATCCATAGGGAAGGCTCGTGCCCCAACAGTGGGGACATAAAATGAGCTGATGATGATGATATGAATATAACATAGACATAGGCCTCCTCTCTGCTTCTCCACTCTTGGCGATCTGTATAGTAAAAAGTAAAGTATTTAAAATGAAATACTTCACGGATAATCACTTTGCCTTCATCTCATCTGATGTCAGGTGATGATAAGGCCGACGGTGTAAGCGTATCACGTGGAACTATCTTATCTCCAACAATAAATTAATTTACGAAAAATAATATTAAAAATACAATATTTTGTTTTTTTTCTATTTCTTTCGTCATAGCGCACGTCATCTTGTGGATATCCTTTAGAGACACATTTAAACAGTGACAGCAGTTGTGTACAGTCAATCTTATCATTAAGGACCTTCCAGGCAAAGCGGATGTCGGACAAATCACTTCGACAAGTTAAAGACAGCATATTAAAATGTTGAAGCCTATTGGCATACGAGTATGAAATCCTTCTCATCTTTTTTGAGATGCTATTAGCATAAGCTAAACGCCACAGAAATTTTTCTGCACCCGCTCCAACCTTAAATAGTGTGTAGCAAAATGCGGTCTCCACACAACACTTGCGTACTCAATAATGCTACGCGCTAAGCTATTTACAATTGTATCTTGACACTATTGCTATGAAAGATCTTTGAGTTCCTAACGACAAAACCTAATATTTTAGAAGACCATTTTATAATACTATCGACATGAGGAATAAATGTCAACCTATTATCAAAGAGTCCTTTATTTGCTGTAACTGTTGAATCTTTACATCCACTATATGATAATCCCAAGGAACTATCTTTGTTTTGCGTGCGTATTTGACATGAAAACATTTTGAGCCGTTAAGAGTCATTTGGTTCACAGAGCACCAATTCACGAGGTTATCGATATCCTTTTGCAAGCTGATACAGTCTTCTGTCGAGTTAATTATTTTACAAAATTTCACGTCATCTGCGTACAAATGAGATTCCGAAGATTTTAAGCATTGTGACAGAGCGTTTATAAAAATGTTGAACAAAATTGGCCCCAAATGTGATCCCTGCGGCACGACAGATTCTATTTTACGTGATTCTGACTGAAATCCATGGACTACTACAAAAAATGACCTATCAATTAAATAAGATTCCAACCAGCACAGAGAACGGGCAGTAAATCCATAGGCAGATAACTTTTGTAATAGAACTCCATGGGGCACAGAATCGAAGGCTGACTGTAAGTAATTAATAGCGAAAAAAGCGTGACTGTAAGTAATTATAAATAAAACATAAACAATCAACACACATACATAACTACCTACATACAAATAGTAATGACTGTTAATATTAGATGTGTGGCAATGACAGTAGTTAACATACATGAATAACTTAAGGCGAAGGGTAAGGCATACTAGCGCCGCTAATGGATTTAATTTGATAACTGCTAAACTCGATTTTTTTTCAAATATTGCGGATCTTCCGACACTAGGCAAACATCTATTATTTAATAATTGTGCACTACTTTTAGGTTTGTTTTTGTGTATTCATTCGATAACACCAACAGTGGCCATTGTTTGTGAATAAATGCGATAGCCCGTTTTGTGAATAAACCACGCAACAAAAAGTAGTGCACAATTATTAAATAAATACTATGGATGCTTTCCTGTTGTCAGACGGTACGCAATGTTTAAAAAAAGATCCGGTCCGTTAGTAATTGTTAAATTATCAATTGGTGGCGCTGTGTGCCTTACCCTTCGCCTTAATAGACAAGTCTTAGACAACAGTATATAATATTGCAAGTCCGTCATCATAATTAATGTGAAGTTGCATTTATTTAATTGTCTTCAGTGGCTGCTTCCATTACCCACGTTGCAAACGTTAATTAAGTATAAATGACTATTTCAAACATTCAGAATTTAAAATTTAACTGCTTTACTGAAATTTCGTTTGACCTAATTCCTGGATAGCGTTCATTAAGCTTATGGCGCTTCTAAGAGAATTGAAGCGAATTGCCGAGATTATGATGCGATTAGTCTGCAACCGCACAGTTGTGAATCACCGGTTCAGACAAGGTCGAGCATTTGTTGGAACAAAGGATGAATGACGTTATGGTCCTCTCGATTTTTTTGTGAAGAAGGTTTTATTCGAAAACAGGTTGCTTATCTTAAAGCAGAATTTGTAGCAGTGTTGTTGAGGTTGTAAAAACGACACGCATGTTGCGGCGTATTTACACGCGTCTCGTTTTCACAACTGCAATTTATAACATCGCAGTAATACCACAAAGTAAAGAGGAGGACATGAGAAGCTAGATGGGGCGCAGTGGTTAACGCGCCCGGTCTACAAGTGCTGAGGTTAAGTTTATCTCCGTGATTCATGGTTTGCTTTATAGTTTAATCTCATTGTAATATTATTAAATAAATTAAAAAAAAAGCAACTTTCGCAAGGACCTGTCATCGGATGGTTGAAAAAACATTTAACATCTCGAGCTCCTCCGTGCTTCGGAAGGCACGTAAAACCGTTGGTCCCGGCTGCATTAGCAGTCGTTAACAACCACCAATCCTCAACGGGCCTGCGTGGTGATTTATGGCCTGTTCTTCCTTTCCATCCATAGGAAAGGCTCGTGCCCCAGCAGTGAGGACATAAAATGAGCTGATGATGATGATGATGAAGGAGACATGTTAAGTGATGAAAAGGCCAAGGTGGAAGCGCACTTCACCCGACGTCATCACAATACAAGCTGTTATCACAAAATAGGGAGACTGCAGAAGGTGAGCTTCATACAAAGGCGCTCGAGCAACGCACACATAGACAACCTCTCACGGACACAGTCTCGCAATAGCTGCGCTCGAACTGGTTTGAGATGGTCCGAGATGTCGTGCCCGTGAGTAGAGATATGGTATCGAAACAAAAGTATCGATACTATACTCATGAGTAGCATCGCAATAAAGTAGGTAATCGATATCGGTATCGTACTCGCACAAAAGTATCGAGTTACGCGGGTATCGACTACTTTTTGTTTAGCATTCAGTGTAAACAAAAAGACGTAAAATTACGTATTAAGTACTTAATAGCTGTTTATTAAAATATTTTTATTACCTCAATTCAAAGTCATCACTCATCACCCGTGCAAAGTTACAGCTCAAACTGCCCATGTGCTTATGATTATAAATGCCTATAAATGTCCCAATGTTGGGCACAGGACTTCCCACATGAATGATATAGTTCATGGGCAGCTCGAGATGTATATATAGCATACAATCGAGATGTTGGACTTAAAATCATCCATCAAAAATGATTGGATGGAAGGTTTTTGTTAAATATATTATTTATTTCCCCTTTTAAATGTGATGAATTTTTAAGGTATGCTATGGAAGGTTTTTTACGGAAAATAGAGACAGTCATGTTTTCAGTTTTATTATATTTTCTAACTTGTTATGTCGGATAATGGTGGATTATTAACCGTTAAGTGCCCGCGAACATGCAAGAGTCCAACGACCAATACTCATAATAGGACATTGCTTTTTATAGTTTACACTAACTACTCGTACTACAGATCAAAATGATATACTAAATACGGATTCACTCGCGTTTATATTAGTTGCATTTTGTTTGATCCGATATTTTTACCTTTTTAGGGTTCCGTAGCCAAATGGCAAAAAACGGAACCCTTATGGATTCGTCATGTCTGTCTGTCTGTCCGTCCGTATGTCACAGCCACTTTGTTCCGAAACTATAAGAACTATACTGTTGAAACTTGGTAAGTAGATGTATTCTGTGAACCGCATTAAGAAAAAATTGGGGGTTCCCCATACTTAGAACTGAAACTCAAAAAATATTTTTCATCAAACCCATACGTGTATCTATGGATACTTAGGTCTTCGAAAATAATATTGAGGTTTCTAATATATTTTATTTTCTAAACTGAATAGTTTGCGCGAGAGACACTTCCAAAGTGGTAACTCGCTTTTGGCCGCTTTTTTAATTTACTGTTTACGTTTCGAACCAATTTTTAGAATCCGTGGTCTCGGAGATTCGTATAGCAAATAACCGTAATATCTATGTATCTTTCGAGACTTTATTGTATTAAAGGAATAAATATATACATCTATATTTACTTTTGACACAGATAGAACTAAACGAATACTTATCTCTGTATAAGTAAACGAATATAACTAGGTGACCCGGCGGACTTCGTACCGCATTTTTTTAAATATAGCCTATGTTACTCAGCGCTTTTAGCATTCTAATGGTGAAAGAATTTTTTAAATCGGTCCAGTAGTTTTTGAGTTTATTCGTTGCAAACATACATACTTACATACATATAAAAATACAAAGGTTTCATCTTTATAATATTAGTATAAGTAGATAGATAAGCAATAGAAAGTTTCATTAAAATTAGCTCATTGGTTTAAAAACTCATCATCATCATTTTCACCAGCTTATTTTTTGTCCCTACTGCTGGGACACGAGCATTTCTTAAGGATGGATGGAACTGGTCATAAACCGGCCCGCTGCGGATGGCTAATTTAGCCGGAACGTGCCTTCCGAAGCACGGAGGAGCTCGAGATGATAATCTTTGATTATTCATCCGATGACCCATCTTTGCGAAAGTTGTCTCAGTTCAGCCATCGCAGACCGGGCACGTTAACCACTGCGCCATCGAGATCCTCATCAAACAACTACATAGATAATACATACTATAGGGCGGACTAACCTACCCCTTTTAGACCGAGATCGCGACGTCCCTCGGACGGAATCTCTACTTAAATAGTTTATAACGAGTCGTTGACTAATATTATGATCATCATCGATATTTATTTCGTTACTAGTGGCACAGAGATATTTGCTCATGTGCTAGTGGACCCGGCGGACTTTGTACCGTTTTGACAGTTTCAAAAGTCTGTCAAAATTTCAATTAAAAAGTATTAAAAACTACCAAATAGGTTCTATTCCCAACATCAAATCCAAGACCTAAGTAGTAATTATGAGTTTAATTCCTGTGGATATTTCCACGGATAAAAACTATCCTATGTGTTAATCCAGGTTATAAACTATCTGTATGCCGAATTTCATCCAAATCCATGCATCCGTTGCAGCGTGAAGAAGTAACAAATATGTGTATATTTTGTAGAGTATGTATTGTAGAGAGTATGTGAGATATTTGTAGTTGTTTGTGTGTGTACACTTTCGCATTTATAATATTAGTGTGATTTCTTCGGAATGCCCCCAGCTTCCAGCTATCGTCGCTGCTGCCGCTGCCGCTTCTTTCGTTTCGACGGCACCGATTACGGTGATAATCATCCGAGTTAGAAAAGCAAATTTTTAAAAATCCAGTTAAACACGATCGCCTGAAACAGGCGCAACAATCGGCGTTAAGGGTCAAATTTGACCGTGGTCGAAGCGCACGATTGTATCAGCTCGTTTTGAAAGGGCTACATCATAACAATAATGTTAATAGTAATAAAATAAGTTTGTGTAGGGTACCCTAATGCTACTTAAAAAGGTTCTTATTAAATCTTAATAATATCTAACAATAATACTAAATATATCTAAATCTTATCTTCTATATTATTAAGTAACTGCATCCAGCCAGTACCTAGTATCTGTTCATGGCTCGTGGTCATTGCGAAACCTCAATAAGAGCCTTCCAACTACCATCTTATTGCCCGTAATGACGCGCGGCGCGGTTAGGTAAAAATCTGTGGTCACTTGAGTGGCCGAAGGCGGAAATGACCGCGCCATCGCCACCGTAAAACTGAGCTGTTACACTCTTTAATGACGTAAAGTTTAAGTCTTAAGTTAAGTTAGTTGAAGTCTATGTGGTCTGTGCAGGATCCCTTAACCCGGGGTCCGCGTATCCTATAATTATTTATCCTTTATATACATACTAAAATACACGCTATACAAGACCTATACAAAGGTGAGATTATATCTAGAAGAGATCTCTTCCAGCCAACCCTAGCTGTGGAAAGGAAGTCTGCGGGACTATTCTACAATAATTATTACTGATGTTATATACTTAAACTTATCATAATGTATAAAAATAGATACACATACACATTGTACATATTATAATCTAACTGGACAATGGATACAACGCTACAGGTAGTGATCTTTCAATTCCTGTTTGAACGATGCTACCGATGGACTCTCACGAATAATAGCAGGCAATTTATTCCACATTTTGGCTGCATGGACGGTATAAGAATTGTGGAAAATATATATATGTACTATATTGCTATACTTAGGTACCAGGAGGTACGCAAACAGAATAGAAATTAAAAGTAAAAGTATAAAATTATAAACGGATAAAGGTTTGGTCGCAAAATCTCAACACTAACCATCTTATTATTTAAACTCAAAAGAAGAAATGAACAGAAATAAATACACCTAAGTATATGGGCTTTGCAAATTAAAATCATCATCATCAGCTCATTTTTATGTCCCCACTGCTGGGGCACGAGCCTTCCCTATGGATGGATAGGGAATAACGGACCATACACCACCACGCGGGCCCAGTGCTTATTTAGATTCAAATTAAAGTATGATTATAAAAAAAATGATTTTATTAGGGTTCCGCGGATCGTGGTAATGTAAGTAAGTAATGGATCTGAGACTGCTGGTCTCAGATCAAGATGTCCCAGATTCAATTTCCAGCGGATATGTTTATACTTGGGTAGGTTAGTTTTTAGTCCGCCTGGCTAGCTACCACCATTTTAAAATGTCACCCTAACATCAATGCTAAGAGCTTATTGTTATGTAAATAAGCCATTTCTAAGACTGAGGATTTGGGTGACGTTCGGTCTTATCACACTTTACATAAGGTGAGATGAAGAGGAAGTGCTTAATCAGCTCATTTTATGTCCCCACTGCTGGGGCACGAGCCTTCCCTACGAATAAACAGGATGGATAGGGACAACGGGCCATAAACTACCACGCGAGCCCTGTGCGGATTGGTGGTAGTTAAAGAGTGCTAATGCAGCCGGGACCAACGGCTTTACGTGCCTTTCGAAGCACGGAGGAGCTCGTGATGATAAATTTTTGTTTACCCATCCGATGACTGGCCTTTGCCAACGTTGCTTAACTGCAGCACGTTAGCCATCGTGCGCCATCGAGCTCCTCAACAAACAACTGCATAGGTAATACCACTACATAATACCAAATAATAACTTAATACCTTAACAAAGCGACAATAATTTGCATCCGCATTTAGTAGCGGTTTTCGCTCCAGTTAACATCAGGAAATGGTTTTATTATATTTGAACGGTTATGTAACCTAAACAAAACAAAAACAGCTTATTATACAAAGGTCTTTTTGAAATATAGAAGCAGTCAGTGCCAAATATTTATTACTAGCGGCCCCCTCGCGACTTCGTCCGCTTGAGTACCGGGTTCAATTCTATGCATGTATTATACATATAAACCTTCCTTTTGAATCACTCTATCTATTAAAACCGCATCGAAATCCGTTGCGTAGTTTTAAAGATCTAAGCATACATACCTATACATATATAAGGTCGCATTTTATCAACTGCAAATATTTTGACAAAACATCGAATTATATCAGAGAAATAAGGCCCTAGCATTTAAAAAAAATTCAGGCTAGTAGAAAACTATAGCGTATTAAAATTTAAGGTTTTTTCATTAAAATTGTTTGTATATGTTGTTGAATTTATCGTTAAAATATTTGCAGTTGATAAAATGCGACCTTATATAGGGACAGACAGACAGCGAGAAGCGACTTTGTTTTTTACTTGTAGTGATATTATCTGCAGTTTAAATTATAAAAAAAATCGTATACCTGGTGATGTGAAAAAATATGTATATTACTATTATTTATTTGATAAATATATAATAATAAATATAATGTCTATGTATAGTAAAGGACATATACCTACTTCCGTATACAGATAGATAGGCAGGTACACATTCAAATATATAAAAAAATATTGAGATTGAAAATAATAACGCCGTAGTAAATGCTAGTACGTACCTAAATTATAGTTTTATTCACGGAATAGATGATTTTCTGTGGTTTTATTGCTTTAAATATAATTCACATTTACACAATACATAATACAATAATACATAATAACATCATACATAACTTAGTTTTCTTAATAAAATATGCTGTTATATATTTACCATAGAAAAGAACGAACTTTAAAAATAAGGTATTCCGAATTCAATATTCTTTCCTGCTGCACAAAACCGGTCGTTGTGGAGATCCTTGGGAGAGGCCTTTGTCTAGCAGTGGACGTCTTTTGGCTGAGATGATGACGATGATGATGATGATGAACTACAAAAATTGTTGTTTTTTTTATGATACTAAGCCGGGATACGACTATACATCTTGTCAGAAAGAATACTGACCACTGCAGACCACGGTTCATTTAACCGCCTCTGTGGTTTAGTGGTTAAGACCACCTATAGGTCCCGAGCTCGATTCCCAGCGGAGGGTACATGTTTGTGTACTTGGTTTGGTTGGTGGTAGGGCTTGTTCGTCCGCCTGGCTAGCTACCACCATCTTATCTGAATATGTTTCCATATCGATGTTGATCGCATTATTGTGTTGGCAGCTAGAGATAAGATAGCCTCAGTAATTGAGGATTCCGGGTAAAGTGAGCTAGCGCTACCACCTTCGGCCATCATTATCGTTACTAAACATCAGATGAGATGAAGGACAAGCCTTTATTCGTAAATTTAAAAAAAAATGGACGCTAGCGAAGTTAAAGGCATCTCACGCACGCATTTTCGACTCTAAAGCTCTGGCACTGAGTAAATAATATATAATAGTACTACATCTTCTGGTGGCTTACCATGAGATCTTAAAGTATTGTAGCAGTAAAGCAGTATTAGTAGCAATGTTGTCGCGGTTGTGTAAACGAGACGCGTGTATCGGCGTATACACGTGTCTCGTTTACACAACTGCAAAAACATTGCTTTAAGAGTAAGGCCCGGTTCTAATGCCTCTATGCCCTGTAATTTCGTTAATTCTAGCACCCTTTAAACCGGAAGACAGCATTAAACAACACAGTTTGGCCGACAGAAATAGGTTTTAGTGTATCACCATCCAGTCACCTCCAGCATAAACTGGCCAAAGTTAAAAAATAACGAAATTGAGGTCGCAAAAAAAGCAAAACATTCAAATTATTTTGCCGCTAACAGTTTTTTTCTGCACAACTCAAGCATTTCCGACGCACGCAGCCTCTTAACTATTGTATCAATTACAGAGTGGACATCCGAACTTCCTCTCTGTCGGTGGTCGCAAAAAAAATGGTCACTCGACGCGTTGGGGTGACGGCGAACGGACGGTCATTTGTTAATTTGACGGATTGTTCTTTAATTGGGCACCTTCGGTAAAAAAAAAGTTTCAATAAAAAGCAAAAATTTTTTTGTATATGGACGGGGAGAAACGATGACAGTATTAAACATATTTAAGGAAATTATAATTTATTCGGTTTGATTGAAGTCAATGTTAAATTATAATTTACAAATATTTGATTTGCACATTGTATGTATTTGCTTAGGATAATGGCGTTTGACCATAGCTGTTTTACCATTGATGGATATAAAATTTTAAAAAATGTTATAGTTTCTCTTACATTTCATTTTGTTTGTTTTATAACAAAATAATTTGGTAAGTATGTGATTGTAATACGGAGAAAGACGTAAAGCAGACAGGTTAATTATAAAACCAGCGAGGATATAAGATATCATTCAATTGTTTCAATTATCAACCAATTATTGTTGATAAATCCTTTCTCTACATTACCTACTTATTTACAAAACTGTTACGGCTACACAATTACGGTTACTCACAATCGTAAATTTTCACCAATTGTCTAAATTACACATAAAAAAACACCCAAAAAAGGACAAAAAAAACTAACTGGACAGCAGAGTTTTATGTCAACAGTTCGGCGACAAAAACTGTCGCTCGGTCGAGCGGTGCGACAAATTACAGTGGCAGCTTCGACCGGCGCCTCCAATCTCGCCTCGCCGCGACAGGAAAGAACCAAAAAAAAAGAAAGAAAGGAAGAAATAGTTCTACGGGTGTGTCATCGTACGCACGCAAACGTTTTATCGTGGGGTGTTGTACTACAGCTTTTTGCTGGACCAATTTTGTTTGTTTCATTTTATTCATTTTTAAAATAAAACTTTAAAACAAATTCATTTTGAGTTGCTAGAAAAAATAAATTATTTTCTTTAATTTCTGTGTCTTACATCAGGATTTTTGTGGATCAATTTGGTTTGTGATGCATTTGTTTTTGAGAGTTTTATTCAAAAATGGAATGCTGATGAAATCCCTTAGTCTATGGTCGTCGTTGTCGTACTTAAGTCGGCCTAGTGATACAACAAAAAACAAGTTGTATTTTAAATGTTGTAGTTGTATAGTAATGTTTTCTAAAGTTAACGCTAACTATCTAACACACCAGGTATTAATATTTTAACGTACTCTGTAAAGGGTTCAAAACGCTAGGAATTTTTTTTCTGTAAAAATTCGTAAAACCATTTTTTTAATTATATCATACATACATGGTTCAATACCAACTGTTATTTTTAAACATAAATTTATTTCGTTGTTTCACCCATATGCGTTCTTATACCATTCATCCAATTGCGATAAAACATTGGTAAGTTATCGCACGTAGCCCTCAAAGGTTAGTACCTATAACCATCACGGGATATTGGGTGTTAACGCGAACGAAGTTGCTAGCGGTTATTAAAAACAACAGGTGACGAGAGAAAAAAGGAGGCAAAAAGGGCAAACTTAATTCACTAAAAAAGGAAAACCTTCGTTAAAATAAATAGAAACTTCTGATTCCATGGGATCAACGTATTGATTGATGATGCGACTTTTTCTGATTTCGCATGGCTACCTATCACCATTTTTCGTCACCATAAACAGCATTGTTGAGGTCTGTCAGTTAAAGAGGATACCAGTTCCTCAGTGCTGGAGATTCCTATGTCTTTTAGAGAATTTACTATTTGCTGCTTATGCCTTTACAGCGTAAATAAATTAATGGGCGGTTAAAAAAATTATGGTACCTTAAGCCGTAGTAACAGAACAATTCAGGAGATGCTGGAATCACGCAAGTACGTTCCCTATGTCGTTCTAAATTCTCCGAGGCTGGATTGCCTGTCGAAGGACGGATCCTCCTCCTTGCATCATATTCCTCAATGCTGAGGGTCGTGACCTCTAATTTGTCTGAAAGACGGATAACAAGAGTCAAATTTATTGCCAGTATTTGCGGTATAGAGTGGGCTTTCTCATCCTCATTGTCACTTATTATCAGGTGAGGTTACGATGAGGGTTTTTCCCGTCATGAAACATTAAAAATAATACTAATGTCAGATAATATCTTATGACTTTTCAAACAAATAAATAAATCAACAGCTGTAGAAAATTTTATATATAAAGTATTACAAAAAATGCGTTCCTGGGGTAACTCTCACCATTCTAATAATAATAATAATAATAATATATTAGATAACGTCACATACATTGTTCTGATCCCAAGGATAGCTGAAGTCTATTCTAATGCCTCAATGCCATGTAATTAACCCTTTCATAAGGCATTTACATAGAAAATATTAACACAATTGTTGCAAAAGCTCGATGGCGCAGTGAGCTCGATGGCGCAGTGGTTAACGCGCCCGGTCTGCGAGTGCTGAGGTTAAGCAACTTTCGCAAAGGCCGGTCATCGGATGGGTGACCAAAAATTTATCATCTCGAGCTCCTCCGTGCTTCGGAAGGCACGTAAAGCCGTTGGTCCCGGCTGCATTAGCAGTCGTTAACAACCGCCAATCCGCACTGGGCCCGCGTGGTGGTTTATGGCCCGTTCTCCCTATCCATCCATAGGGAAGGCTCGTGCCCCAACAGTGGGAACATAAAATGAGCTGATGATGATGAAGTGCAGCAATTAGCACTTAAAAATAAAAAAATAAAAATTTGTCATAAAAGTTAAGTTGTTGTTTATCAAATGTGTCACATTACAATAAAACGTTTGGGAGATGTACTTACTTCGTCTGTGATTGTGGGTGATTGTGTGATTGTTGATAAATAAACATGTATTCTGAACGTGTGTTTAGAACACAAGACATGTTTATAACATTAGTTTTTTTTTTCAATATAAAAAAACTACAACGCTATCTATGCTTTAATAATAAAGTGTTGTCCATTTAACTTAGTAAATCAGTTAGAAATTCTTAAAAATATATATTTCCTGTAACATTTTTGTACCATAGTAGTATACTTCGTAAATAGTTTAAATAATTATTACGTTAAATATTGTACATCCGGTACGAATCAAACTGTTGTTAAGTACTTACTTTTATTTATAGGACCCTTATGTTCCTAAACAGTTTATACCTACAATATATATTCTCCATTTATCATTCTTTAGTTATCGTTTACAATTATGTTTGCATCATTATCGGTAGTTTCATCATGCCGTATAATGAAGTAAAGTATATTATAAACAAATAGAAAAATAATTGTTTACGCGAAAACTTTCGCGTTTATTTTACACAGGGAGTCTTGTGACCAAGGATCCTATAATTAAGGGTTTGAAACGTCAGTATAAAAAAAAATGTATAAAACAAACGCGAGTAGATCGGTAAAAAAAAATTAATTTTACCAAAAAAAATATGTTTTTTCAACTCACCATTCAGTCTATCCTTAACAACTTGATGTGCGAACGCCGCTGCAGCCGCCTGCCTCATCGGGTCCAGAGCGACGCCCCACGCTCCCAAAGCACCCAACGCTCTATGGGCCGGCACTCTAACAACCCCCGGGTTACCAGCAAACCCGTACCCAGCCCCCAACCCCAGGCCAGGTCTTAACAACAACCCCGAATTAGGATAAAGACCCGGCGTATGAGAAAAATTTAAAGGTAAACTGCTACTGTCCTTCCCATCGTCTTTAACACTCTCAGACTCAGTGTCCTGATCACTTCTGTCGTCACTCTCACCGGAATGTCGACGCTTTTCTATTTCTTCAAACTGTTTCCCTAATAGTCGTGATATACTGAAAGGTAAGTTCACTCTCGGTTGAGTCTCAGTCATTATAATATGTTCGTTTGGTGAGTCGCGGTATCTGTCATGGTAGCTGTGCTCCGAGTCACGGTCATCAGAACCGATACTTCTGTCACAGTGACCCGATAGTCTGCTGTCCGAATCCACGTTGATCTCCTCTTGATCGTCATCTGAATGCACTGACGACATCTTCGCTTTTATTGTCTTTTCTATTTTTAAACACTATCACTCTATTGTTTTTTTTGTTTCATAAATCTACGACAGTCTTACATTATCTTTGGTTCGCACTGAAGTTCTAAATTCAAATTTAATTTCGATTCGAAAAACACAAGTTCGAACTCAAGATAATTCTTATTTGAAAAAGCTCCGTTCGCGCGCCACGCTCGACCGCACGCGCCCGTATCTTCACACACAATATTGGATCAAACGAGCCAATCAGCTTCGCCCCCACCGCCGCTTTTCGAAATTCGAACGCGATAGTTTGACCGCACAAACGCCTCAACTATGCCCGTTGAGCGGAACAGTTTCCAACAAAAGCTTAATACGATTTCCAAACATAAAACTCGTTTGGAGTCACTAACTTAAACGTAACGATTCAGTCCGTCCCTTTCGCTGTATGTCTCGCTCCAATTGGGTCCCCCCTATGTTTGCGAGTTCAAACAATTTTGAGCTTTACGTTTGAATACTATAAGATATGTTGCAAAGTGGCAGCTAGAAGCAGTTATCACGTTGCAATCGGCACTGTGACGAGGTAAACATCCAAAAGATCATTCGTTAAAAAGAGACGACAGATACGTGTTCGTGAACAATTCGCTGCGAAAGAAAGAGGCGACTATATTTCCATGCGAAGGCGTGTCCTATTGTCTTGTAACGCGCCGTTTAAATCCAGTTATGGCCTGACAAATGGTGTACATATTAAGGGGGGCAATGTTAGGAAACTATTTTTGAATCTTTTAAGACAGTTAAATTATTTACGTTTGGCGGTCGACCAAGCGCCTCCATAGTAGACAATGCACTTTATAATAAAATAGATCCCAAGCTTCATGTTATGGCCATAGATAAGTGGGGATAATGTATTGTTGGAGATAGCTTCTTTATGGTATTGAGTTTGACAGTCGGAGTGGTAACGGGTGTTAGTCTATGGTTTTGTTTGATAACGCGCTTCGAATAAGGCAATCGGTTTTACATTAATGGTTGCCCGTAATCGAATTTCGATTGACAATACTACATACTTATTTTGTATAAATATAATTTTCATGCAATATTTTTTTTTGCAATTTAAAAAAATGAGAAAATATATTTTTTCACTTATGACTTTTTACTTTTGCGGGTCTTTGGAAGTGTGTTGTTAAATTGAATTAATTATGAGAATCAATTTTATTAGTGACAAATTAACAAAAAAAAATGTTTTTATGCTTGATATTTGAAATGACTCTACATTTTTAATATAACACTGAACTGAATTTACTCGAGGCGGATTTAACAACTATATACATTTGCTATAGATCTTGGGCGGAATACCGGTAGATGCGGGTTCGTGTCCCATCGTAAATAAAACATTATTTAAAAAAAGTGTTAAATTTCAACAGAATCTCTATACTATGTCGGAACGCCATACGAATCTACTGGCTAATAATGTGTATTAAGTATGACGGATCAAGGTACGCGGAAAACTTAGTACTAATAATAAAACGCGGAATTAAATTAGTTATGTTGTACCTAAAACGTATGTAATGTTTTGTTTATAAAAAAATGTAGATATATTTAACACTGACATCTCGTAACCTCATAGAAAATTTTTCATTTAATTTCCAAAGCGTGTTCGCATCTAACTAAAAAAAGAAAATAATTAAAAGAGATTTTATATGAATTACTTGCAGCATTATGACAAATCAACTATTATGGGATCAAAGATAAAATTAATAAAAGTAACTTGGTTGTTTCACACAATTTTTTTTAGCAAACCTACTACTATCTATGTAACCTTTTTTTTCGTAAGTTTATTTTTCTTCCTAGTCGCTGTCACTCTTGGCAGAGTGGTTAAACCCAAACGTTAATGCTTTTCGTATGCCTGAATTTACTTCTTTCTAATTTTGACTGCAGGTAGGACTGGCAAATAAGGCGATCGTTAAAAACATACCTATTTAACATCGCTAAGGACATCTCGTAACCTCGTATTATTAATTTAATTAATTTCCAAAGCGTGTTCGCATCTTATTAAAAAAAGAAATTAATTAAAAGAGTATTTACTTTGTTACAACCAACAATGACGTTTTAGGAAGTCCAACAGGAGATCCAGACCCATGATCATAGTTTTTTAATAAAAAATTAAAATCGAGTTTATAAAATCGTATGTTGAAAAATAACGTCATTTTAGATATTCAACCGTCTGTATGTTTATTCAAATCACAAAAACATTAATTAGACTTGACTTTGACTTAATAAAAGGAAAAAAAAACATTTTTTGATTGATTAAAAAAAACTCTTCGTTTTCGTTAACAACGTGATCGATTGGCGAATAAAACTCTCACTAGGCAGGCACGCTGATAACTCTTTAAAAATCAACCGAGTTAGTGCAAACTAGAATTAGTCACACATAAAAAAACTAAAACTATATTCGTAACTATAGGTAAAAAGACGTGATTATATTTCAAAAAAAATAACAAGAAACTTCTGTAGAGCTGAGATACCAATAAACTTTTAATACTCGCGAGTGGCAAGCAACGCATTTACATATATTTTTTTTAATAAAATTAAATATTAGTGTATTAAAATAGGCTCATTCTTGCTATTCCCTCATCATTCATCATTCAAAAAATTCTCCATAATCCCTTTACATACAAAGAAGCATAAACCCACTTTCCGACACTTCAAACAATCACTCCTTGCGACTGGCCATGGTTAACTTTCAGGGAGGGTAACATAAAAAAACCACTAAGTGTCATAGAAAAATAACATCTTATTATTAAGTATTTAAAATTAACTATGTAATAGACTCTATGTTACTTAAGTCTTATAAATATAAGGTAACGTATACAACATGTCACAGAATCAACGCACATCCTCAGACAACCCAATTAGAATATTTAATTATAATTAAAAAACATGCAAAATAATTTTACTTTTATTTAATTAAATTGGTTTATTTAAGTTATTAGTTATGCTCATCGAGGGCCAACAGTATGGGCATATTAGCGCTTTAGCCTACCGACCTATCGCATTTTAAAAAGCCCATTATTGCATTGACTTACGTTTTATTTTTGTTTGTTTTAACTATTTAACGAAGGAATTACTGTAATTTCAATAAGTATTAATAATTTTGAAAAAAAAAATTACCTATATTTTAAATATTTTTAATCGATTGAGAAGCAGATTTATAACAAACTACTTTCTGGGTTTGCGCTTAACCTGTTACACTTTGTATAGGTGTAACATTATTAAAAATTGTATGAAATTATAATTGCCAAAGTACCTATATAAAAAATATTATTTATGTATTTTTTATTAACATAAATTTTGATTAGAATGTTGTTATGTACACAAAAATGTTGATTTTTGTTTGGGATACCGTAACGTGTGTAAGCTCTCTTAACCATTGATGATTTCATGTTGAATATGTAGTTAACCATCAAGAGTGATTCCCATGCCAATAAGGAAATATTTTTATTTTTTTATCTCTTATAAGACAGCTCTTGACCTCGATCTCGCCTGATGGTGTGCGTAGATGAGGTCTACGATGGAGCGAGCTGCCCCAGAAGATGCCTATTAACTCTCGCCTTGAAGGAATTCAAAAATTCAAAAAAAGGAAAATTAAAAAATAATAAAAATGTTTGTGTACCTAGGTAGAATTATCGACTAAAATTTCATCTAAAAATTGTGAAACCGCGTGTAATATTTTTTGCTTACAAAAATCGGGACGAAACTCTGTTTGTCAGCAATAAGACTTTATTAGTCTTTTAAAAGTAATTAGTCTCAATATTGGCTCATATTGGCTTAATCACCACGCTTGCCACCACTCACAAGAATCATAGAAAAGATAGGAAATACCAATAAGAAATGATTTAACAATCGCAATAAGTATTTATCACCTACACATCAAACTTTTTAGGGTTCCGTAGCCAAATGGCAAAAAACGGAACCCTTATGGTTTCGTCATGTCTGTCTGTCTGTCTGTCTGTCCGTCCGTATCTCACAGCCACTTTTTTCCGAAACTATAAGAACTATACTGTTGAAATTTGGTAAGTAGATGTATTCTGTGAACCGCATTAAGATTTTCACACAAAAATAGAAAAAAAACAATAAACTTTGGGGGTTCCCCATACTTAGAACTGAAACTCAAAAATTCTTTTTTCATCAAACCCGTACGTATGGGGTGGTCTTCAAAAATGATATTGAGGTTTCTAATATCATTTTTTTTACGCGAGAGACACTTTTAAAGTGGCTGTAACTTCTAAAATAAGAGAATGATAAATGTAAAAAAAATATATAATTACATTATTACCATGCAAACTTCCACCGAAAATTGATTTGAAAGATATAGTAAGTAGTTTTTTTTAATACGTCATAAAGTACGGAACCCTTCGTGCGCGAGTCCGACTCGTACTTGGCCGGTTTTTTACAACACGTACTCAAATAAACCTCACAGGCATCCATCCATACTCCTTTATTTATCCCGTTCCGACCATTCAACCCAGCCAGACTGAAAATCAGCACTTTACTGAGACTGGTACCCTTTGCTTACAAACACAATATTTTTAGTTATGCCTACATAAGTTTAGTTTTCTAAAACGTAATTTTTGTAACCTTTTATCTTTTATAACCTTAAATGCACAAATCAATATGTAAAATAAATGCGAATAGACCCGTAAAAGTTGTTTTATTTAAATGTGATGTGTTCGTGTAATCTTTAGACAACAAATGCGTTTTAACGAAAATTTTATTGCGAACAAATTAAATAATTTACGAATCTTTTCCGAACTTATTGTTTTGTTTAGTGTTGCTGTGTCTGGAAAACTGATAACAAATCACGCAGATGTTTGGGCTTCGAGAGTCCTAGTTGACTTCTAAAGAACATGGTAGGGGTTTTTTTCCCTTTATTTGATGGTTTTGTGCGATTAGCACATTTAGCCAGTGCCAAAGTAATTTTTCTTACAAGTAATACATAAATAATTTTTTTTTCTTCCAGTATGATGGTGATGAATGATAATAGAAATGAGAAGTGAGAAAAGATATACCCCCCAACCCCTCGAGTATCTCAGTAAAGTAAAAGTAGTAAAAGCGTGGGGCATCTTTCAAAACGTTTTGAGAGAATTTGAAAAGTGACGTTGCTGCAGTTTTGTTTCATTTGCCAACACTCATGCACATTCACGAAATCACCATTATTTCACATTTGATTAAATAAATTTTTTTTTGCTTTTAGCTTTTAGTACAGAAATAAATTATTTTTATTTTGATTTTGATTTTTTTAATGTAATGTATTGTTCGTTTATACCCTATATGTACAGTACATAATCACAAAAGAGATCTTAAGCTTGCGTGATGCCATTCCCTCTAGAAACCCTCTGACGGCGTGTCTCCAAACAAAAAGTATTTATAGCAATCAAGATGGCGTACTTTCGTTCAATATCGTAAATCAAAATAGATTTTTATTATGATAATTTTAATTTGCGAACGTAATAGCATGTAGTACCTACCTACCTATTACTATTATGTTCAAAACCAAAATCTTTTTTCCTAACTAAGTGGTGTTACATGTTTTAAAGGAACTTAAAACTTAGTCGCCCTTTTCGGACACGGCAATTTAATAGGGAGCTCCCAAATTATTTTTATATAAAGCTATGTATAATATCTTAAGTCTAAAAGTTGTAAATTAAATTAAATATACTTACCTAACAAAATTAAATTAAATAATTTAGTGTCACTAAAATATTTTTATAACCAAATCCATATAACTTATTCATAAAAATATATATATTATAATTATAAGTTAAAAGTTAAAAATAATTGCAAAACCTTACAGAATGACTGTTGATTAAACATCTCAGCATGAATGATGTTGCTAGTAGCGACATCTCGCGTTGAGTAGCAAAACTGCAGTGATATCAAGCTCCATCTAGCAGTTAAAAGAGATACTATTTAATAGCTTTTGCATTAAAAGCATTACTAAAAGCATTACTAAAAGCATTATTTTCAAACAAAATAGTATCAGTATCGTGCAACTTGTGCAAATAATCATTTGCAAAAATTCAGTCTTACTTTACTTAAATTATTTTTAAGATCAAAATTCTCAAATTATGATTTAGCGATTTTTGTTTTTTTTAAACAGAAGTAATAATAGGTGTAATAATACTCTACTACAGGTAATGTTTTTAATAACTTTTAATACGTTTTAATAAACTTTTATCCTTAGCATGAATTATAGGTACCTATTTGTAGAGATGTTCTTGATATTTTTAATATTAATCTATATACAATATGTAAAGAAAACCCTGTCCGATCGCAAAGGGATACATAGGTATACAAATAACAACAACATAAAAAAACAAATATTATTCATGAAAATAAAAGACTTATCCGTAATTCAAAACGCTAGTTTTTTGTATAGAAATTGCTCAAATTACCCCAAAATCTAGCTAATATTATAAATGTGACCACACTTTCCCTCAGGGCGCGCCAAAGCTCCTACTAACCAAAGTGCCGACATTGGCATGTTAGTTTGTCATTTAACAAATTTTTTATCGGTATACGTTTTTTTCACTTTTTTTTTTAAAATGATTTCGTACTTTTACGGGTTCTTTTTAAAAATTGTATTTATAAAACAAAAAAATATTTATAATTTCTTTAATGTCTAGTAATCTTTTTCCACAAATAAAAGTAACCACATAATTAATAACTTCGATTAAATGAAAAAAAATAATAATAATAAATGATTGAATTAAATTGAATTGAATGAAACAAATAGATACTTTTTGAGTTTATTCGTGTTTATGAAATATATGACGTTACGTTACGTAACGTTACTGGGGATCTCATATTTGAGCCGTTTGGGGTACAGACATTATTTGGTCAATGGGGCCCGGGTGCTCCCAAACTTTTTTGTGATCTGCCTGATGGGGGGGTACTTCATCGATTCACACCACGACTGTATCGCACCACGGTGTGAATCGCAGGACGCTTTTTGAATTGGTTGTTTCGAACCACGGCTCATACCATGGTATGAATCAGTGAATGCCTTTGTTGGACTTCTGTGATTCGCACCATGGTGGAGCTCCTATTAGCTTCGTTGATTCGGACCACTACCAAAATAAATGTGATTTTTGTACTAGCGGATGGAAAACGGTTACTGAAACTAACAGTATAAAATATTTTGATGATCTGGGGCAATATATTTATTTATGAATTGTATTAAATAGTTTTTAAAAGTTGGTTGGTTGGTTTAAATAGTTTAATTTACTTTGTAAATAATATGTTGATTAGTCTATACAGACGTTACTGACCCATTGAAAATGTAAAAAAGACAAGGACCAAGCTGTTCTCATTTATATTTTCGCAGCAAAAAAACTTTAAGAAATAACAAATTCCTTTCGAAAAGAAGGACTTGATTTAAAATTCTAGTCTCGAATTTCTATTGATCACCGCTTCTTGTTTAATTTTGTTTAAAAAAAAACACGAGAAACGTGTCGTGATAGTGTTTTGGCGTTCATCAGAAGTTCTAATAGGTACCCAGTTAACACATCATATCCGAATATCGAATACCTAATTTAATCTTATTTATGATATCTGGGGCTTTGAAAAACGCATTTTTTTACATATAGGTACGCGCTAGCTCGAGTCAATAACTTTTCAATGAAGCAAGTAATTGAAAATCTACGTTTCGTTCGCAGATAAGAAAAGAAGTTTGTTAAATTCTTTTTATTTTTTTCTATGAATTTACAATGAATATATTGCTGCTATTTTTATTTTTCCTTAGCGCTAAAACTGGTAAGTTTTCATTATTTAAAGTTACATAAACATCAAGCTTAGCCTCCGTGCTTCGGAAGGCGCGTAAAGCCGTTGGTCCCAGCTGCATTAGAAGTCAACAACTCCAACCCGCACTGGTAGGCTACTCTTGACGCAAACTCAATCTCAATACAATTCCAATGCGATTATTATGTATAGATATCGGGATAAGTTTCGCAATTTCGGAACGCTCCATCTCGATAATAATTTGTTCACTCAATTTCCACGCAATTTAATTCCAATGTAGCGCTATTATCGCTTTTAAGAGTGCCATTTGAATTTTTTAGATTTGGGATTGGAAATTGATTATTGCAATTGTGTTTCAAGAGTAACCCACCTGGGCCGACCGGGGGGTCGACTGCCTAACTCTTTAGCTTTCGATCGCTTTGAAGGCGAGGCGAGGAGGAGGCGTCATCTTGTCATTTCGAAAGCAATATGAAAGCAATATCGAGAGCTATAGGCTATAGCTTTCGATATTATTCGATATTATATTTCGATATCATATTAGGAAGCGAGGCGAGGGCCTCGCCTTCAAAGCGATCGAAAGCGAGAGAGTTAGGCGGTTGGGGGGCAGGGTGTTGGGGTTTTGCGTTGCCCGTCCGTGTGGTGTTTCTATACATATCGTCGTTCGGCATTCAATACCGCGTATGTAACTTTAACCAACCGACCAACGGCTTTACCTGCCTTCCGAAGCACGGAGGAACTCGCGATGATAAATATTTAGTCACACATCTGATTACCGGTCTTTGCGAAAAATGCTTAACCTTAATAATCTAAGACGGATTGAATATAGTTATTATTTCTTTTTTTTACCTGTTGCATTTTTAATTGTGTGTTTATTATGTGATTCCAATAAGACAACAAGACCGGGCGCATTACGCCCGGTCTTAAAAGGATGAGATACTAACACTGACTACTACCACTGCACCATCGAGCTCCTACTAATATATTAGGTCCTTACCTATGAAATTGGTGTTTTGTATGAAGATTCTTTATAAAATTCTATTTTTCATACTAATGTTTTTTTTTAAATTTTATTAGCATCTACTTAGGTTAATACTATAAAAATTGTAGGGCAGTGTGTTTGTTTCACTATCTAAATATAGCAGACCCTAAAAAGAAAAAAACAAGTACCTTCAAAGCTACAATGAAACAAAAAGTCAATTCCGCTAACAAAAAAAGAAGTCAATTTAAAAAAAATATTTGGGCAATAAAGACACAAAAACAAAAATCATTGTTATTACCTACTGAAGCCTAACTAATATAGTCTTAATTAAATGTGTATGATAATATTAACGACCGGTATTGAGTTTTAGAAGTAATACACTTATTAATGAGTGAGAAAAAAACGCCAATTTCATAGGTAATTACCCAATATTACTATCCCACTGCTAGGTAAAGGCCTCCTTTATTGAACTGCTGTTGTAACTGAAAATGCTTTCAGATCCTATAAAGCCGATACTTAAACTACCACAAAATATAACTTTTGCGGACACAAGACGGATAATGGGTGGCCATGTTGTTGCTGACACTAGACCGTACATGGTAAGAAATAAATATAATGTAAGTAAGTAAGTAAACTAAGTAAATAGCCTATAAAGCGGTAAAAATTAAAAGATCCAAAGCGTATCCGATCGAGATCTTGTATGCAGAGTTACTAAGGCGTAATTATTAACTTTGTTATGCTATATGACTAGTGTAGGCTGATGATGATGATGATGATGATGATGATGAAGTAGTTAGATAGAGTCGCTACTTGCTGCTACTCCTTTTACATAAGATTAATTTATTTTAGAATGAGGGGAAACCCTTTTGTGTCATACGTAACTGATTTACGGTTTACAGTTTTACAGCTCTATATGTATAGTTCACACGAGAAAAACAAATAAAACTACAATAAAGAACGTTGTTCTGAATTTAAATTTATTACCTATCTTATTTATCAATAATAATCAATTACAGAATAATAACTAAGCTTTAGTCATTGTTCTGAGGCTAGTACGTACTATGATAAATGGACATGAAAGTTAATAGTCGTTTTCATTCGGAAATGATTCGATGATTACTGAGAGAGATTAAGAAAATAGAAGCACTGTACAGTCACGAGCAATAACATGTGTACACTTTTGACTGGTTTTAACTCTTATTCCGTTGTATTAAGAGCTAGTCTCCGAATATGGTCATTTCCTGTGGACAATTCTTTTTTGGAGAATATTTTTCTTTTGGCCTCAAACGGACTTAACAGCGTCACTTGACTTTTTTGAGGGCAGCGAGAAACTTAAAGGGTTCCTCAAGCCGTTTGGTTGAAAAACCCTCAGAGAATTTCTAGAGGCATCACGCAACCACCTAAAGGTCTGTCCACCACCGATAAATAAACAGTGTTATTCTGAATTATGTACATTAAGATATCACCAAAAACGTACCAAACCTCCCTAAAAATCATGTATGGAATGAGGACACGCACTAGTGCGTGATGCAATTCCCCCTAGTAGACTTCTGAAGCACCCTTTAAGTTACTCTCCACCCCCAAAAAAAGTCCGGTGTCACTAAAAACAAACTGCTCCAAAAAACCACAATTTTCTGGCCAGGTATACCTAAGACCAGCGACGACTGCAGAGTCGAAAACCAACTGGTTGTGCGGGGGGGTGATCATCCACGAGCGGTTCATCGTCACCTCGGCCGCCTGCATCGAGGACACCGAACAGTTCTACGTCGTCTCCGGCACTCACAAGTAAGAGTCGAGTCACTTGGCAAATGTAATGGCATCAGTGTTCGCCACTTTAAGTCCAGTGTTCGAGACTTTAAGCCCAGTGTTCGACACTTTAAGCCCAGTGTTCGACACTTTAAGCCCAATGTTCGAGACTTTAAGCCCAGTGTTCGACAGAGTTTTCATTGAAATATTACGGTGTGAAAGCATGGAAGCAGGTGGTATGTTCAATTGTTATGTTTGTATTGTTATGTTATGTATGTTCAATTGTTGTAAAATCAGTTGCTTACCCCTATTGTTAATTATTAAAAAATAAAAATGTTGGTCACTGGTTTCTTGACGAACACCACTACCAGCCACCAGCACCAGCACCAGTACCACTACCCTAACTATAAAAGAAATACAAAAATAGTCAAACTTTGAACGCAAATTGTTAAGGCGACAAAGATAAAGTTCTGCGTTTGCCACACATAGTGTTGCCACCTTTTTTTAAGCATACAGAGTATATTTATTTACGGCCTATAGTAAAAAATAAAGTCCCACACCTGAAAATAAAGAATTAATGGTCCTGCTACTTTTTTTGCATACATATTTTTTCAATGTCAGTCCGTCTTCAGGACCAGAGCTCGAAACCTATCCAATTGCAGCGAGGAGTGAGACAGGGAGATGTGATATCTCCGAAACTGTTCACTGCTGCACTGGAAGATGCTTCTAAGCTTCTGGACTGGAAAGGACTCGGCATCAACATCAACGGCGTATACATCACTCACCTTCGATTTGCTGACGATATAGTGGTCATGGCTGAGACCCTGGAAGACCTCGGCACAATGCTCGGTGACCTCAACAGAGTCTCTCAATAAGTGGGTCTTAAAATGAATATGGAAAAGACGAAAGTTATGTCAAACTCACGTGTCGTACCCACTCCTCTGAAGGTTGGGGACTCTGCCCTTGAAGTTGTGGACGATTATGTTTACCTGGGACAAACGGTCCAGCTAGGTAGGCCCAACTTCAGCAAAGAGGTCAATCGTCGAATCCAATTAGGCTGGGCAGCGTTCGGTAAGCTACGAAATATCTTTTCGTCCGCTATACCGTAGTGTCTCAAGACGAAAGTCTTTGACCAGTGTGTGTTGCCAGTGATGACATACGGGACTGAGACGTGGTCGCTCACTATGGGCCTTGTCAGAAGGCTCAAGGTCACTCAAAGAGCAATGGAGAGGGCTATGCTCGGGGTTTCTCTGCGAGATCGAATCAGAAATGAGGAGATCCGCAGAAGAACAAAGGTAACCGACATAGCCCGAAGAGTTGCTAAGCTCAAGTGGCAGTGGGCAGGGCACATTGCTCGCAGGACTGATGGCCGCTGGGGCGGAACAGTCCTAGAGTGGCGACCACGTACCGAAAAGCGCAGTGTGGGCAGGCCTCCAACAAGGTGGACCGACGATCTGGTGAAGGTCGCGGGAAGCCGCTGGATGCGAGCAGCACAAAACCGGTCGTTGTGGAGATCCTTGGGGAGGCCTTTGTCCAGCAGTGGACGTCTTTTGGCTGAGATGATGATGATGATGATGACATATTTTTTGTTACTCAAGTCAAACTCTTCGTCGATTTATTATCAAAGAATATCTTACCTTTTTTGTTTGTTTTAGTAAACAATTAAATAAAACGTTCAAAGGTCGAAATATGTGTAATAAAGTTTACCAGATATAAAGTAGAAAACTTTATTATAAAGTACGGGTTGCAACCCTAGCCACAACGCGTCATAGCTGTTTTTATAAGAGCCATATAAATGACTCCGCACACTGGACGACTTGACGTTGCGTCTAGTCGCCACGTATAGTTGGGTACCAAAGAGATTTAATAGGTCTTTGTTGCGTACACACGACGACAGTCGTACGACAGTTGTGAGCGTCAGCTTCGCGACTCCCCTAGCTTGTAGTCGCGACTCTGCGACTGACGCCAAGTGTTCGGAGCTTTGAACAAAATATATGAAAATTTTCGGCCGCAGCCTGTCGTCGCACGAGCTGTCGCAGTCGTGTGTCGCCTAGTGTGCGGAGCCATTCGCGTTGTGGCAATTTTACAGTGTCCACGAAGCGGTGTGAGCTGTGAGTGATTTCAATCTTTGAATCTAACATGTACCAGACGCCTGCACATTAACTTATCCAAAAGTGACAAATTGTTTCAATAAATGTTCTACCATATGCCATATTATTATTATTTTTTATAGATGACTCGGCAAATCACTCTATCCCAACTGATGTTAAGTGGAAATGGAGTCCAGACGCGAAGATAACTGGTATAACGTTAAAACAAACGTAGCATCAGTTAACCTGACTCTGCCTGCCCACAGGGTGCTTCTTCACGCCTCTTTTGAAGGACCCCATATCATAGGAAGGAGGGAAAACGTGTGCTGGTAGACTATTCCATCTTTTGGAGGAGCGACAAAGAAACGAGTCACCAAATTTCTTTGTGCGCGATGGGATATTTGAGACAGTGAAGCGGTGACTCCGAAGAGCAGCACGTGTACTCCTATAAAGGAAGGGAGGAGGTGGGATGAGGCCAAAGAGCTTTTCAGAGCACTCGCCATGGTATAAGCGGTAAAACACGCTGAGTGACGCAACATATCTACGCAATTGCAGAGATTCGAGAGTATTTGCGACTTCTGCATTGCCGATAATGCGTTCAGCGCGACACGTTGCAATTTATATATAGTATATTCGTAAAGTTTAAAGTCTATTGGTGAAATGTGACAGTTTGTTCTAGTCTCATGTGCAGGCGTGTGTACACTAAATATGGAGACTGTCTAGCCTAAATAATGTTAATCTATATATTAATACGAGAAGCAAAAACTTTGTACCCCTTTTTACGAAAATTGCGCGGACGGAGTAGTATGAAATTTTGCACACTTAGGGGCCTATTAATAAACAAAGTGTAAGCTTGGAGTAAGTTACTCATTCTTTTGTCTCTTTTACTCTAATATGAAATGAAGTTTACATGACGGGAACAAAACACGGAGTAACTACTCCAAGCTTACACTTTGTTTATCAATAAGCCCCTATTTAGAAAAGGATTTCAGAATGTTATTTTTTTTTAATTATGCATAAAAAATACATTAAATGAATAAAGCAAACATTGCACACACTACCATGTATTTGATGCACACGCATATACTTTCCAAAAATTTCAAAAATGGAAAAGGAGCGGCCGAAATCTTTCAATGCCAATCCAAACTCACATTTTATCTTTTTTAATTTTTCATTGCCTAGGATACAATCCGTGCAGCCTTAATAAAATTACGGTCGAATTTCGACCACTGGGCGACCACTAGTATTAAGCCTTGAGCTGCTAGTATTCTGTAAGTTAAAAAAATAAATAATCTAATGTTAAAGGATGTTCTAATCATTCAGATGGGTTCCACCAGGGCAGAATGATAACCTATGCGTGAACTACGGAGCGAAGAGAGCTATCTGGAAGTTTGTACCGAAGAGTGAGTACGTACCAAAGCAACTATTAACAACCCACGACGGTCAGCCTGAGCCTAGGTCCTAGTCTCATGTTCCTAGCGAAGGCAAAAGTATTCCACAAAGGCCTCCACCACACGCAACCACAACGACCGATTTTGTGCTGCTCTTATCCAGCGGCTACCCGTGACCTTTTCCAGATAGTTCGCCGATACGCGGTCTCCACTCGAGAACACGTTTACCCCAACGGTTGGCGGTTTTGCGGCTAATATGACCGGCCCACTGCCACTTCAGCTTGCTGATCCAATGAGCTATGTCGATTACTTTCGTTCTCTGTCGGGTCACCTCATTCCAAAGTCGATCCTTCAGAGAAACTTCGAGCATAGCCCTTTCCATAGCTCGCTGCGCGACTTTAAATTTGTGAACCAGCCCTATCGTGAGTTTTCACGTTTCGGCTCCGTATGTCATGTGTTGGGTTATGTTTATCCGTCATAATATGATCAGCTCAACTTCTCAGCGTACTACTTCGATGGCAACGAGTTCGACAACATCAGGTGGATGATCAAAGACATAGCGGTTGTGAAGGTAGAGAATGACTTCAACTTCATGAAGAGAGTGCGAGGCTGCGACTTCATCCCCAAGATGATTGCCTTCAACAACGTCAGCGAGGAACTGGAGAAACCGAAGACGGTGGCGTCCATTGCCGGGTGGGGGTCAATCGAAAGATATAGCGATGTGAGTTTTATCACAATATAAGGAGACCCAGAAGCGTGATACATACCGCGCTCAAGCAAGTCACACATAGACCGTTGCACGAACACGGATCTCGGATCAGAGGGCATAGTGTGAGTTATTTTTGACATAAACGAGAATTTGTATGGCAAAATTTTAAGTCTTCTCGTTTGTCGCCAGGAGGCGCTACTAAATTGCCAGCTGTTGCGAGATTCCGTGTCCGTGAGAGGCGTTTGTATGAAACTTATTTTGTGGTGGTTTTAACGATAACACAGCCTCACTGCACTATGATGCAGTTGTTAACGCTGCGATTGCTGAAATTAAGTAGCTTTCGCAAAGGCCGGTCATCTAATGGGTGACCAAAATTGTATCATCCAGAGCTACTCAGTGCTTCGAATGGAGTGTAAAGTCATTGGTCCCGGCTGTGTTAGCAGTCGTTTACATCTACCAATCCGAACTGGGCCCGCGTAGTGGTTTATGGCGTAGTGGGTGCGGGTTCGAATCTCGCACGTGGAAATTTTTTCAACACTTTTTTCAAACAAAAATTGTTTAAATAAAACAACTTTTAAGGATCTACTCGCGTTTATTTTACTTTACACATTATTTTATATTAATGTTTATCCTGACAGAACAGAAAACGCAATGAACTAACCACAGTCGAGCGCCAACCTGCTGTACTTCCATATATGAAAGGTGTCACTGACAAGATTGGACATATCTTAAATCGAGCTTCAATCAACACTTGCTTCAAGTCGCCGAAGAAGATCAATTTTTACGACCTATCGAGTGCACCATACTCCTTCAAGATGCAGGCGTGTACAAACTAGACTGCGACTGTGGGCTCTCTTACATCGGGCAAACAAAGAGAAGTGTAGGAACCCGCGTTAAAGAACACATAGCCGACATGAAGTATAGACGCGAAAATAAGTCTGCAGTATGCGAACATTCCCTAGAAGGGCCCAACCATCACATCAGATTTGATAAAACACAAATGCTTGTTAGAGAAAAACCATTCATCCCTAGGATGATACGTGAGGCTATTGAAATTAAAAAACATCCTAATTTTAATAGAGAAGATGGTTGGAGTCTGCCACCAGCCTGGGACCCCATCATACAAAATATTAAATCCCAACCCCAACACCATACTGCTAGACCAAAAGATACTGTAAGCTCTTTCTGCGTAAAACGGAAAGTACCTGATTAAATTTAAACGAGGGCATACAAGCTACTAACTAATTATGAGATGACCAACACCTCAGTCTCTCTGTGACACGGACCCTGCAAAGGATTCGAAACGTCAGGATAAACATTAATTAAAAATAATGTGTAAAGTAAAATAAACGCGAGTAGATCCGTAAAAGTTGTTTTATTTAAATGTGTAGTGTTCGCGTAAACTTTAGAAAACAAAAATTGTTTAAGTAAAATTTATTGAATGAATTTATGGGAACATTATTCTCTAGGTGGCAGAAAAAGAAACAATGAACTCCCCGCAACTGTTGGAAGCAGACGTCGAGCTGATAACTCAGAAAAGCTGCAAGGAACGATGGGATACCCACTACCACCACATCATTGAAGAAAACATGATATGTGCCAAAGACAGCAAGGACTCAGACGCCATGAAGACAATGTGCAGCGTGAGTGTTTCTATCTTATCTTAGTGGGACCTGCTGAGGTTTCCTCTCCCAGTTACACTTCGCTCACACTCTTCTTTCTCTGTAATGAGATGCCATAAGTTTGGCAACGCTGTGAGAGCGAGTGTTTCTAAATAAAATTGTAACATATTACAAGCAATGATGTTAAAAAGATACGTTTATTATCATCAGCATGCTGGGGCACGAGCGTTCCCTATGGATGGATAGGGAGAACGGGCCATAAACCACCACGCGGGCTCAGTGCCTCGGTGGCCGAGTGGCAGAGCGCTCGGCCTGATACCCGAAGGTCGGGGATTCAATTCCCTGGTCGGGCAAAATGTATTTCAGATTTTTCGATGCATAGCCCGGGTTCGTGGTCACCAACCCGCATTTGGCAAGCGTGTTGATGACTTGATTTCAATTATGGAGGCCTTTGCCCAGCAGTGGGACAGTTATAGGCTGTTTACTTTAGTTTACTTTAAGGGCTCAGTGCGGATTGGTGTTTGCTAACGACTGCTAATGCAGCCGGGACCCTTACGAACTGCATTTGTGTCGGTCATTTTTATTTTTATTCGAATTAGTTCTTTAAGGGGGTGGAGCGCGGAATTTGAAAATTTACGTGTTTTTAAGTCACTGGTGCTAGGCGCTGAATAGGTCTTATACGTTAAAAGGACTAGTGTAGGTTAGCTTGATCCTTTCACAAGGTCACGGTTGTCTTGGAATTTGAAACAAATACCCAGAAACTACACAAACAATACGTAAAATAATGATATCTAAAAACTTATTTCTTCAGAAACTTTGTAAATATAGCACAAATGAAACAATGATCCGACATCAAAATGTTTGTATTGATATTCCGCAGGTCACTGTTGTCTTAATTTTCAATTAAAAAACATGAATATGAAAATATTAAGACTTTTCTTATTTTTTACCCAAACGCCTATGATTTTACGAAAGCAAACATTGCTCTAATTAAATCACCAGCCTACTCTGTACAGATATTAGTGTGCGTGCGTATTCGTAGTCGTGCGCCGTTGTCATACCACTGCCACGCGCCGCTCGCTCGCTATCATAAACTTGAAACTCGCAGTTTTGCGTCCGCGCTGCACCCCCTTAAGGGTTTTTAGTGCGTAAAGTGCGGTTTTACCGTTGGTATTATCAACACTGTCTTATTCCAGAGAGAGAACTAAACTACTAAGTTTAGTCTACGTTTTAGAATTGCACAGTTAAAGTGTTATGATAAGTGCTTTTCCAAAAACGTGTTGTTTTCAAAATTTTAGGTAATCAGTAATCACTACTCCGAGTAAAGTAGTACTTACTCGTAGATTCGAATATAGAGTTTTAATACAACTGTTTTTTTAAATTCATTGGTCTTCATCTCGAGGAGCTCGATGGCGCAGTGGTTAACGCGCCCGGTCTGCGAGTGCTGAGGTTAAGCAACTTTCGCAAAGGCCGGTCATGGGATGGGTGACCAAAAATTTATCATCTCGAGCTCCTCCGAGCTTCGGAAGGCACGTAAAGCCGGTCCCGGCTGCATTAGCAGTCGTTAACAACCACCAATCCGCACTGGGCCCGCGTGGTGTTTTAAGGCCCGTTCTCCCTATCCATCCATAGGGAAGGCTCGTGCCCCAGCAGTGGGGACATAAAATGAGCTGATGATGATGGTCTTCATCTCACTAAAGTTGAAGGTGGAAGTGGCTGTGGCACTGGCTATCTTACTCCTAACTACTGTAACACAACAATTACTGCTAATATTGATGTTATGGCGATACAGGGTAGTGGCAGAAGTGTTTAATATTTCGCATTTTCGAAACCAAAAATAACATAGATTTTTATTGTAATTATACGGGAAAACAGCCAGGAAGCAGGTGGTCTGTATTCAATTGTTCATCATCATCATCATCAGCTCATTTTATGTCCCCACTGCTGGGGCACGAGCCTTCCCTATGGATGGACATGGAGAACGGGCCATAAACCACCACGCGGGCCTAGTGCGGATTGGTGGTTTTTAACGACTGCTAATGCAACCGGGACCAACGGCTTTACGTGCCTTCCGAAGCACGGAGGAGTTGGAGATGATAAATTTTTGGTCACCCATCCGATGACCGGCCTTTGCGAAAGTTGCTTAACCTCAGCAATCGCAGACCGGGCGCGTTAACCACTGCGCCATCGAGCTCCTCTATTAACAATGTAATTCAATTATTGATAAAGACTAAAATCAGTTGCTTAGCTTTATTTTGAACTAGCTTTGCCTCGCGCAGTGCACGCAAGGAGAGCTCTTAAAAAAATATTTTCCCGTTTTTGCAACATTTTTCATTGCTGCTCCACTCCTATTAGTCATAGCGTGATGTAGTATAGCCTATAGCCTTCCTCAATCAATGGACTATTCAACACAAAAATAATTTTTCAATTCGAACCAGTAGTTCCTGAGATTAGCGCGTTCAACCAAACAAACAAACAAACTCTTCAGCTTTATAATATTAGTATATAAGTATAGATGATTAACGGAAAAAAATGTCGTTCACTGGTCCCTGTCAAAGACTGTTACCATTACCCTATTAATAAAAGATTTTAGTAGATAGCCAGGTGGACTTAAAACAAGCCCTACCGCCATAATTTTTTTTCTAAAATTAATTTATATAACAGTATCAATACAAACATGTACCAACGAACCCTAGATCTGGGTCTAAGGCTGGTGGTCGTAATCACAGAAGAACTTAAATTACCAGGAGCAAGGAGACGTGAAATGCAAAGAGCTGGTGTACTCTGAGGATAAGGATGGTGATGCCAGGCGGTATGTGATAGACCCTAAATTTATGCGAGTGCACAACGCCTCCCACGGGCCCATCAATGTCACTCGAAGGACGAAGATCATCTCTGGAGGGTTTTGTGAGGTAAACGAATCAAATTTTACTGGAAAAAATCAACCAGCCTCAGAAAGCTCGAGTAAGAATGGAACCCACGACCTTTGGATAACGGTCCATTGCTCTGACCGCTGAGCTACCGAGATACTAGAAAAATTCAACGAGTCTTCTGGGGCCACGGTTGCTCATACTTGTGTCATACGCAATTGATTTACGATTTATAGTTTTACAGTTCTATAGGCCACACGAAAAATTAAAACAAAGGATGCATTCGGAAATGCGATGATTACCGCGATTAAGAAAATAGAAACACTGTACTTTTACTCCAATTTGCTGATGTCGTTGTTGTTGATGTCAATGTTGATGACGTAGTTGTCGACATTGAATAAGGATCCTTTGGTTTACAAAGTAAGAGTAGATAATGTTGATAAACGAGTGGTTGGACAGAGCCACTATAGCGTATTTGGAAGGGCGTATTAGCGTATCTGACCTGGAATATCAGCCGGTGCGGGTTCAAATCCCGCTCTTGAAAATTTTTTCAACATTTTTCAAAAACATGTACGGGTACTTGACTTTTACTATATTATAAAGCTCTACTTTTGCTCTGTGTTATTCTCCAAGAACTGTTACACTGCAGAATGATATCAGCGTACCAGACCAAGGACCTTACACAGAAGTGCTATGACTGGGCAGAATCCTACAACTAGGCCAATTTCCACGACCATCTTTAGATTATAATATTGCAGCGCGATATTTTCCAAGAACAACCTAGAGCGGTGTAGTGGCTGACTGGATTCCTGGGGATTTTAGTGGGTCAGCCAACACCATCTGGGATTCTGGACCAACCCCACATACCCCCGTTAGTCGAGCATATAGCATATTGCTTTCCGCGGGGGACTCGACCGCCAGTTTCCCCTAGGTAAAAAAATAGCATCACTATCACATATAATAACATTACGTGCTGTAGTAGACTCCTGGGTAGATTTCCTGCAGCCCACCACTCGCAGTCGTGTAGTTGGTTTGGAACCCCCCTGTGTTTAGTGGGTATGTCCCTCCCTTTTGCCACCTGGAAGCTCTTTTCTTCGGCTTTAGGCATGTAAGAGGGACGGAAGAACCGCCACATAACTTGGGCTCCGTTCAGGGGCTCTCATATCCCAATAAGGAGGATTCACAGGATCAAAAAAGGCATAACATAAACGTGCCAAACCAAGGAGTTTACCCACACAAGTGCCACCTATGACTCCTACCACCAGGCTACATCCTCTATATTGTACTATACGCATCGACATTCTTCTAGAACGACCACGGTGGTCCTCTCATCGTCGGGCGAGGTAAGAGCGCCATTCTTGTCGGCGTGATATCTGCATGCCAGACCATGGACCTCACCCACAAATGCTACGGGCCGTTCCTCTTCACCAGCGTGTATAAGAATAGGCATATAATCAATTGTGCCATTGCTATGGAGATGGAGTAAGTTGGAGTATGTGCACAATGTATTTGGTATACAGGACAGGGTGAGCTTAACACGCAAAGCATTTGACATGAAACAGTTAAAGATGTAAAGAAGGAGGTGAGGCCATTGACGTGATTGAGTCACGTGATAGGTTAGAAATTTAAGACAATCGCTACGCTGCGCTGCGTTTCGCGATTGTCTTAAATTTCTAATCTATCACGTGACCTACAGGAGTAGGGCAGCTAGTATCCTCAATCATTTGAATAATAGCGTAAAAGTTTGGTGAGCATTTAGCCATTTTGGGAAGCAAAAATAATATTTGTACAGATATTTAATTTATTTGGTACTTAGGCTTAGGGTCTAAAAAATACTTGTGATGAGCGTTTAAATTATACCCATATAATTATAATTAAAATAATATTGATATCTCTTCTTCTGTTAGTTCTGTTAGGACAGACAGGACAAACTAGGATAGACAGACAGACAGGACTTAGTAGGCTAAGATGTGCTGTGCCCAACAGGGTCCATAATTGATCCCATTGTAAAATCTACCATCTTATTATGTAAACATTATGGAATGCAATAAAGTATGGAATATTGAGTATTGAGTATTGAAAGTTTAAAGCGCAGGCTTCACTGAGAGAGCGAGAGAGAAACAAACTTTTCTCTATCGCATTTCTCTGTCGCACCACAAAAAATGGAATTCCCTCCCAGCACACGTATTTCCTACAACATAGGGTCCTTTATGCGAGGTGTGAATCAGCTGCTTGCGGGTAGGCAAAGTGCGGACGGCTTGTGGTAGGAGAATCCTGCTATAATAGCTGTGCTCGCATCTGGACACTGCATTTGCTTTATTGGGTATAGGGCGTAGTGACAGCAAAGTAAAACTTCATTGTGGTCTGGAAATAACGTCAGTTGACACAAAGCATCAGTTGAACGAGTGAAGGAGTGAATGAGTGATTAGTGATCGAGTCATTTTAGTAACTGATTTTATACAATGAGAAGATCGAATGATGTTGAGTATTTTTGTATATTTCAACAGTCCCCCTCGAAAATACGATGTAAACAAAAATAAATGCTCTTTCCACTTTAATTACAATGTAACTTAAACAAATAGTGTATGAAATCACTCTGTACATTGTTTGTTATAACAACAATTAAGCGATTCAATATTAGCTTTAATTGAAATCAACATAAATTTTATTTATTTCTTGATTCTTGGACTTTTTCAAAGTTTTACTGAAAGTCGAATCACTCCATTCAACATAAACTCTCACAGACACATATTGATGTCAAAACGAAGATCGAATGATATTGAGTATTTTTGTATATTCCAACATGCTTAACATCAGGTGGGTTACTCTTGAAACACAATTGCAATAATCAATTTCCAATCCCAAATCTAAAAAATTCAAATGGCACTCTTAAAAGCGATAATAGCGCTACATTGGAATTGAAATTACTAGGAAATTGATTGAACCAATTATTATCGAGATGGGGCGTTCCGAAGTTGCGAAACTCATCCCAATATCGATACATATTAATCGCATTGGAATTATAATGAGATTGAGTTTGCGTCAAGAGTAGCCTACCTGGCAGAGCAGTCATTTGCCTAAAATCCTATAAAAATACTTTTTTCGTATCGCTTCGCTTATCTTATCTTACTTATCTACGTTTTGTTTCGCTCCCAGTGCTCGCTGTGCTTAACGGTTTTCAAGATATGAAACCTTTGTCTATTTTTTTATAAATTAATAAGTACAATTTCTTTTTTCGTCAATTATCTTTTCTTTTTTATAAATTGTTAATTGATCACGAATGTATTCCTAATAAATATTTTTTTACACTTTTCTTTTAATAGGGAGAATTGCAGAATATTGCTTCGAAGGACGAAGACTCATATAGTGGGAACATCTTTCAACTGGTCCGGCCAGCAATACAGGTAATATTTGAATAATAATGAATGAATGTTTGATAAACTAAAGAAATGGTCAAATATGGCACTAAGTTAGGCACCAAGCATGCAATGGTTCAACATTTAATCGCCTCTGTGGTCTAGTGGTTAAGACCACCGGTTTAGACCTAGAGGTCCCGGGTTCGATTCCCAGCGGGGGGTACATCTTTGTGTACTCGGTTTGGTTGGTGGTAGGTGGTACTTATTTGTCCGCCTGGCTAGCTACCACCATCTTATCTAAATATGTCGCCATAACATCAATGTTTGTAGCATTGTTGTGTTCCGGCAGCCAGAGATAAGATAGCCAGTACCTCACTAGTTGAGGGTCCCGGGTGAAGTGCGCTTCCATCATTGGCTTTATCATCACTTAACATCAGGTGTGATCAAGGCACTGTGCTTACCCGTAAATATAATTAAAATAAAAAAAAACATTTGATAACACACTTTTTAATTATCTATTAGACAACATAGCATACATTGTTAAAGCACTTGTTTTTATAGAAGTTAGAAACAACGACAGTTCGGTTCGATTTCGACATTGACCCGTTCGGGAGTCAGAGTTAGCGCCCCAATTCTGGCGTGCATGCCACTCACCTATATACGGAGGTCGTAAATTTACACTAAGATAAGTAATTGCAAAGACTTACACTAGCTACCGCCCGCAACTTTGTCCGTGTTCCCGTAGCAATTTCAAACGATTCTTTATATACTTTTAACGCCTCGGTGGCCCAGTGGCAGAGTGCTCGACCCGATACCCGACTGTCTCGGGTTCAATTCCTAGGTCGGGCTAAATGCATTTTGGATTTTTGGGCTCTTGTTTGTAATCACCAACCCACATTTGGCCAGCGTGGTGATTAACCCATTACCCATCAATTGTAGTGATGACTTGATTTCAGAGATGGAGGCCTTTGCCCAGCAGTGGGACAATTTATTATAGGCTGTTTTAACTTTTTATCTACATCTACAGTTAAAAGGTCTGTCCAAAATTTCTGCTTTTCAAAGTTAAATGTTTGGGTCAGGCGCGTGTGTTTGTGTGTCGATAAAAATGTGTAAGTGTGACAAAAATGTTAAACTAACTGCTCTACGTGGATTGGCACGCGTCAAATATCGTATTGGGTGTTAGCCCATCATCATCAGCTCATTTATGTCTCCACTGCTGGGGCACGAGCCTTCCCTATGGATGGATAGGGAGAACGGGCTATAAACCACCACGCGGGCCCAGTGCGGATTGGTGGTTGTTAACGACTGCTAATGCAGCCGGGACCATCGGCTTAACGTGCCTTTCAAAGCACCAAAGCACGGAGGAGCTCGAGATGATAAATTTTTGGTCACCCATTCGATGGCCGGCCTTTGCGAAAGTTGCTTAACCTCAGCAATCGCAGACCGGGCGCGTTAACCACAGCGCCATCGAGCTCCTCTATTAACAATGTAATTCAATTGTTGATAAAGACTAAAATCAGTTGCTTACCTTTATTTTGAACTAGCTTTGCCTCGCGGTTTCACCCGCGTTAATTAGGAACAATCTACGCAGTGCACGCAAGGAGAGCTCTTAAAAAAAATAACTAGTACTACTATACGTACAACTAATAAAAAGTTAACGCGTTAGCCCATACACCTAAAATATTCTAAATCTATGTGTTAGCCCAACTGGGAGAGGACCAAATGGGATGGCGAGAAAGACAAAAAATATTTGAACAGATTTAGATAGATTGATGTGCAGACGCCTGTCTGTACACGTGTACAATATATCTATCTTCTATACATATAATAAAGCTAAAGGGAGTCGAAAGTCTGTACACGGAAGATATTTGAAAAAAAGTTGGCTGGGGATACTTAGAATCGATAACAGAACACGTTCCAACAGTTTTTATAGTTTTTGTCTGTTTGTCTGTTTATTTGACCGCGCATCACGTGAAAATGGCTAAACGGATTTAGATGAAACTTTGCACATAGACAGACCATGACCCGGACTAGGATATAGGGTACTTTTTATCCCGGTAACAGGTTTTTGTGGGATAGTGTAGTCTTCGCGAACGAAGTTGCGGGCGACAACTATTAGTAGTAATATGCTTTGAATAGGATGCTTTTTACTTGTTTATAATAAAGTCCTTTTTTTTTCTTCCAAGTCAGTCTTTTTACATTCTGGCAATAAATCAAACTTTTTTTTACACAGACCTGTAATTTATGTAATCTGTTCACAGCGATTTACCCCCAACATCAACACTTGCTACGCCTAACAAGAGCCATCATCCCGAAATGAAGAATGCTGGTTAACTATAATAAGACCTATCTCTTTTGTATAAAAGTTTTAACTTTTAAAAGTGTTTGATTTCATTATTATCTTAGTTCATCATCATCACCAGCTCATTTGAGCCTTCCATATGGTGTTCGGCACTAAACACCACGCGAGCGGGCCCAGTGCGGATTGGTGGTTGTAAACGACTGCCAATGCAGCCGGGACCAACGGCTTTACGTGCCTTTCTAAGCACAGAGGAGCTTGAAATGATAAATTATGGGTCACTCATCTGATGACCGGCCTTTGCGAAAGTTACTTAACTTTAGCAATCGCAGATCGGGCGCGTTAACCACTACGCTCTCGACCTATGTAGCTACAAACATTTGTCATTAGAATTAGACCTAAAATCTTCTTAATAGGTACATGGAACCTGTTTATAGGGTGTTGCAAGTTTGTAGTGTTAAAGGGGAAAAAAAACAAATATAAGGTCACCTTTTATCAACTGCAAATATTTTGACACACCATCTAAGTATATCAGAGAAATAAGACCCTAGTATTTAAAAAAAATTCAAGCTAATTTTTTTTTTCTACTTTTTCTGACACAAAATTTGTAATATTTTTAAGAGCGGTCTCTGTCGGCTCCTTTGAATGAAACTACGGACACGGGTAAGCGGTGAAGGCACTGCGGCCTCTCTGTTTCGGCTACTTTGAATTGAAACTACCCAAAATGCTTTATTTTACTTTTTAATCGAAATTTCTTTTGGCGTTTTTCTTGAAAACTAACGTATAAAAATCTAAGGTTTTTTCATAAAAGTAGTTTATGTATGTTGTTGAATTTATCCTCAAAATATTTGCAGTTGATAAAATGTAACCATATATAAATAATGCATATTTACCAAAACTTTAGGTATTAGATAAAATAGCTTAGCCCGGTACCCGAAGGTCCCGAGTTCGATTACCAGGTCGGGCAAATTGTGTTTCGTATTTTCGATGAATAACCCGGGTTAGTGATCACCAACCCGCATTGGCAAGCTTACGACGTGCTTTAATTACATCCTCATGCACAACAGACTTCCAAGACAGTTCAAATTAGCCAAAGTGATAGCTATTCTAAAGCCAGGTAAATCCGAACACCAACCTGAAAACTACCGTCCGATAGCACTTTTGAGCTGTACCTTTAAGTTACTTGAACGAATGCTACTTACCCGAATAGAGCCACTCATAGATTCAGCGACTCCTGTTGAGCAGGCGGGCTTCCGACAAGGCAGAAGCTGTACCGATCAAGTGCTAGCCCTTACCACCTACATCGAAACCGGATACCAGAGAAACCTAAAATCGACAGCGGTTTTCGTAGATCTGACTGCGGCGTATGACACTGTGTGGAAGCATGGCCTTGTCAAAAAACTGCTGACCATAATCCGCAGCAAGGAAATCGTTGACCTCATAACAAGTATGCTGAGCGAGAGGGAATTTGAGGTATATCTCGGCAACGCTAAAAGTCGCAGACGTAAACTGAATAACGGGCTACCCCAAGGGTCTGTGCTAGCTCCAAAACTGTTTAACCTTTACATCCACGACCTACCTGAAACCTCAGCAACTAAATTCATATACGCGGATGACATCGCACTCGTTGCCCAAAGCAGATCTATGAAAACTGGCGAGGAGATACTTACCACTGACCTTGCCAAGCTCTCTGAGTACTTCGATTCCTGGCGTTTAATCCCCAGTGCTAGCAAAACCGAGGTATCATGCTTTCACCTTAATAACGGCCTCGCTAGTTACCAACCCGCAATACATTTCAACGGTAAAAAACTGCAGTTCAACCCATTTCCTAAGTATCTCGGTGTAACTTTGGATAGATCGCTTACATATAAGGAACATCTTACTAAGCTGGGCCAAAAGCTATCAACTCGCAACAACATACTCCACAAACTATGCGGCACAACTTGGGGAGCCTCCGCCGACTGTCTCCGTACGACCGGCTTGTCCCTAGTGTACTCGGCTGCGGAGTACTGCTGTCCAGTCTGGCTCGAAAGCGCGCACACAAATAAAGTGGACACCAGGTTAAACGAGACGATGCGTTGTGTTTCTGGAACCGTAAAATCTACACCGCTGCATTGGCTCCCAGCCCTCAGCCACATAGCCCCACCGCATTTGCGACGAATGCATGCTTTAAAGAGAGAGTTTGATAAGATCGATTCCCAGGCTGAACTACCGGTCCATAAGGAATTTGTCTGCCCACCGCCGCACAGACTAAAATCAAGGCACCCTCCATATGCATCTGTCAAATCACTTAGACATTTCAAAACTAACGACATCTGGAAAAGAGAGTGGAGCGAGGCAGTGACGGATGGCACTCATGACCAAACAACTGACCTCACATCTAAACCAAAGGGCTTTGATCTGCCGCGTAAATTGTGGTGCCGTCTCAACCGATTAAAAACAGGGCACGGTCGCTGCAACGCCTGTCGGTACAAATGGGGATGGTCAGATAGCCCAATCTGCGACTGCGGTGAGGAGGCCCAAACTATGGAACACATTGTGCAGCGATGCCCTATTCGCGCGTATCCAGGACCTAGAAGTGATATGAATGAGCTGCCACCTGACTTCATCAATTGGCTCCGGGATCTGGACATTGACTTATAATTAACTTATAATTAGAATTAGAATTTTATGATATTTAGTATTTAAGCAATTTTGACATGTATATTCCTCCTTCGCCTATTTCATATTATCATACGACTAAATAAAATTGGCAAGTGTGGTGATTAAGTCATTACCCACGGAGACCTTTGCCCAGAAGTGGGACAATTATAGTCTATTAACATTTTTACTTTTCATTAATGACTACGAATGGAAAACAAAAAAAAGCAAACACTAGATTCTCTGGCACAAAGGATGTTGGTAGGGCATTTTATCTGATTTATGCAAGACTAGCTGACCCGGCGGACTTTGTACCGCATTTTTTTTTTAATATAGCCTATGTTACTCAACGCTAATGTAGCTTTCTAATGGTAAAATATTTTTTTAATTCGGTCCAGTAGTTTTTGAGTTTATTCGTTTCAAACATACATACAAAAATACAAAGGTTTCCTCTTTATAATATTAGTATAGATAAGTAAGACAGATAAGGTATTAATAGTAAATCAATTAAATGTCTAAAAACTCTTATAATTCAAAATATAACTTCTTGTTTTAACAAACTCTTACTGTTGGGTCACTTCCTAATAGTCTGAAAGCGGCAAAAATTTCACCACTGCATAAATCAGGGTCAAAAAGTGACTTCGGGAATTTTAGACCCATCTCAGACCTACCAGCTCTTTCAAAAATTTTAGAAAGAATCATTAATGACAGCCTAGAAGATTATTTAAAGTCAATCAATTTCATCTATAAGCGTCAATTCGGCTTTCGACCTAAAACACTGGCAGCTACTCTTGATTTAGTCACTAAAATAGATAAAAAGCATGTAGTCCTTGGCATATTTATTGACCTAAAAAAGGCGTTTGACACGGTAAGCCATCAGCTGCTCTTGATGCATGGCATTCCACAAGGTTCCATTTTAGGACCATTGCTCTTCAATATATATATTAATAATATGTAATAATAATGTAATATTAATAATGTTTGTTTTACTTTGGGTCTGATATGCAAGATATTATTAGTAATGTTCAAGAAGACCTAAATACTTCATCCGAGTGACTCCAATTCAATCTTTTGACAATTAATGCATCAAAAACATGCTATGTAATATTCAAAGCCAAAAACAAAAATTGTCCACCCTTTGAACAACTACGTATAAACAGTGTCGTCTTAGAAAAAAAAATGCGAAAAATACCTTGGCCTAAGAATTGATAGTGGTCCAACTTGGGAAGCACAAGTTGAGCAACGCAATGGCTGCATCGCTTCGACAAATTTCTCGATGTATCCCGCTTTGTTTACGGTACACCATATACAATTCATTTGTAAAACCACATCTTATTTATTTAATAGAAATATGGGGTAGCACCGGTAAAACAAAACCAGCGGATCAAATTGCACAAAATAAAGTCTTAAAAATTCTCTTTAGATATCATTACTTAATACCAACCACGACATTATACAATGAAACTAAATTAATGACTATAAAACAACTTTATATTTTTCATACATGTATACTTATTAAAAAAATTATGATAGGCTCTTTACTAGCCTAACATTCCGCACCGCATAGCAGGTAAACAAGCGTAGTACTCACCGCACAAGTTTTCTCGTACTACCCAAAATCCGGACCAATTATGGAAAAAACAATATTACTTTTGAAGGCGCTCAACTAATAAAATACCGTCTAATATAAAAAATGTGAGCTCGTTTGGCGCATTTAAATCAAAGCTTAAGCAATATGTGATTGCAAATTTGTAACGATAGTATTTTATGAACATAATATTGCGATTCACGAAATTAATTTAATAAACAAAGTGATTTTACTGTGCCGAATGAGTGCCTACTTTATCTATTTTTAATTTTCGCTCGAACGATTATGTAAAGTATTTTTTAAATGTAAGTTTGTTGTTCTCATGTAAGTGCTTATTATGTCTTGAATGAGAATTAATGAACTTTAACATTAACATTAAGTGCTAATGGCTAGCCAAGCTCCTAGCTTAACAACTTTGGTGCAATTCGCCGCCCTAATTGTTAAAAATCTACATTTTGTTTTTAAATAAACTTTTACAGAGTATTTTTAGCCAAAAGATAAAATTGAAATTGCCAAGACTTCGCATTCTTTGTTAACTATAACCCGTATAAACGATGGACCAATAATTTCCATCCATCCATACATGGCTTGGTTATACTCGTAACAAAACAGTCCAATAAATTTGAAGCGAGGAATATGCTTCTAAGTTTTACCACGTGTAGTGGTCTGAAGAAAGAAAGAAAGATGAATATGCATAAGCTAAAGGCATTCCATTAAGAGTTTCCATTTAATGGTTGGTAGGTCCCCATAATCTCACCCTACCTTAAAATACCAATGCCTTGCCTTAATAATCAACTAATAATAAGCAAAGTATTGTAAAGCAGATTTAAGACGGAAAAAAAAATACTAGCGTATAGTGGCATCTAGTCTTACAGTCATAGGGTGTAACAATATTCCCTTAAATGCCGAATGGGGGTCATTCCACCCATCAATACAAACAACTTTTACTATGGCACCAACTTCGAAATCGCAATTTAAGGTAATATAGGTAATAATTTAGGTAATAATTTAAATAGGTAATAATTTATTGTATTAACCTGACTCGCACATGTTCACAAATCAAGGACACCAAAATTCGATTGACCAGAACAGATCAAGTAACGTTTTTACTTCCGCCCTACCTGTAACCACAGCTGGTTAGACTTGAATTTAAGGTAGGGCAGCCCTACCTTAAATTCAAGACTAACCACAGCCCTGTAAATGGTGGGCACGGCATGTACTCTTTGAAATCAAATAGATACACCTAAACGAATTTGTTTTTAACCTTTTTCCGATGGTCCGATTTTCTACGTCTACTGCTCTCATGTGAGGGAATTGCCACTTTTGTTTTCCACACCCTTTTTCTGCAGAATGAGTAAGCCACACACGCCTTCCTAGAAACAATAGGCTTATGTGCCCAGCGTGTATTTACCCATTTAAATGACGGAAAAGGCAGCGGTACTGACCCCTAAAATGCATAACACATACCACTGCGCCCGGGGAGACACACACACACACACACACACACACACCACCATACAGCTCATTTTTATGTCCACACTGCTTGGGCACGAGCCTTCTCTTTGGGAGAATTGAAGAACGGGCCCGGGTAGACGCAGTTGATTAAATGGGACTCTTCCCCTAACTAATGGGCAATGTTTTTAGTATACCCACTTAAAACTCCAGCACTTCCCTGCCGTGCCGCCAGGATGATTCGAAACCGTTATAAAAAACACCGGAATAGCGGCGTTAACCCTACAAAACGAAAGTGCGATCTAAGAATTCACATTCTTTACAATTTTGGTTTAAGACGTAAGTGATGGGGGAGGGTGTGTACAGGCATTGCATTTTGTTTCAAGGGCATGTATGATAAGTTTGTATACTATGTTCAAGTCATTCATTTCTTTGAAAAGTATCAAAGGAAATGTTTCGTTTACGCAATCAAATTTTGCCAATACCGTGAAATTGAAATACAGACGCATCCATAGTTACAATCAGTATATTGATTTTGTTGCTACAAATGTTATACGATGATTGCAATATACGCAAAATATGTAACAGTAAGAAATATAATTGTCACAATTTTTATAACAGGTTTGTTAATATTTAATTCAATGTGAGCTGTATCAAACGTAGGGAGCCTTCGTGAGTTACTTAAAATACCATTGTTTAACAATCACCATTGATTTTTAAGGAGTAGCAGCTATTGAGGTGGGGAATGAACTGCCCACAAAAATCCATGATATATTAGACAACACAAATGTCACTGAACTCAGACAAATTCTTAATAATACCAGAAGAATTGTTTTGGGAGTAGAGGCGCGGGATAGCAGACCTTACATGGTATGACCAGATAGATCTGTACACCTTTTAATATTTCCCTTAAAGTTTTTTTAACCTTTGGTATGCAGAAGAACTGATCAGTGCGCCAAACAATTAAAATTCTATTAAGTTTGTATTTGCCGTATAATTGCAATGTTGTATGTTGTAATTCTTGTACAGGTATACTTAAAGCTACCCTCAAACAATCCTAAATATAAGGACTATCGACGTTGGCTCTGCGGTGGAGTGATCGTCCATGAAGAGTACATTCTCACATCGGCTGCTTGCATCGAAGACGCCAGACATTTCTACGTCGTATCAGGAACATACAGGTTGACTCGAAAAAAGTTTCCGATTTTGGGAAATATATTTTATTTTGTAGGAAGAAATTAATCTGAAAATCCGAATTCTCGGGCGGCGAGAAACTTAACATTCTCCAAGGCATACCAACTGAACCATTTTAAAAGGGTTCCTAACAGTGGACGCAAGAATGTCCCCGTTTTTTATACCCTACCAGATTTTTATTTATTTACTTTGCCATAAATTACATGGTATATTTTAAAATTGTCAAAGCATAAGCAACGTTTCACTGTATTTTAATGTTACCCTAGGGTGTAACAACAATCCCCGGGCGCCGTGGTACTCAGATAACGAGTTTTCCACTGTCCAAAAACAAATTATGATATATGTTGAATTATTACGACATTATCTCTCAATTTCGGATACCGATAGAAATATTATGTTAAGCCCAGTCTGTTTTTTTGTACTTATAGTCAATGTGATACTTATAGTTGTTTCTTTACCTTTAGGCACAATGAAAGAGACGATCGCTACAGTAACGCGTGCATTAAAAACGGAGCAAAAAAAGCCGTTTGGAAATGTATTCCAAGAAGTAAGAATTATTTCAGTCCAGTAGTATAAAAGGAGGAGCTTAAGTTAAGGCGCTGACTGACAACTATGAAACAGGGCTCACTGTCGATCTGCATACAAGCAAAAGGGATGCAAATAGTATGTGATCCACTGGATTCAAGCCCAGAAATTCTGAAAACGTTATTTATTTAAAATCTAAAAGTTAGTAGAAGTGATCGAAAATTTATCATCTCGAGCTCCTCCGTGCTTCGGAAGACACGTAAAGCACGTTAAACCACCAATCCGCACTGAGCTCGCGTGGTGGTTTAGGGCCCATTCTCCCTTTCCATCCATAGGGAAGGCTCGTGCCCCAGCGGGGACATAAAATGAGATATAATAATAAGAGATAAATAATTAATAAGTTAGTATAAATTGTTGTCCCACGGTTGTCCCGGTTGACCCTAGTTGAGGTAACACAGTAGAAGGCTGCCCTCCAAAAACTTCGTGCGTCCTCCAAAAGCTCAGCAGTTACGAACACGCTAACATTTTTCAGATTACGTATTCGATGGTCATGAGAATGACAATATTCGGTGGATGAACAACGACATAGCGGTAGTAAAAGTTGAAGACGAATTCGACTTCACACGGAAAATAAGGGGCTGTGACTATGTGCCTCGTCCAGTTTGCTATAACAACCAGAGTTATCAATTAGAGAACCCTGGCACTGTGGGATCTATGGCAGGATGGGGTAGTACGGAGCGATATAACGATGTGAGCTACTTTATTTTCTACTACCTCATTTGCTAAATATTACACGCCTCTTTGTCAGTGAGGATTCTGAGTGCAGTACACTTTCACCTTTTTCCTTATCCTCCTTTACAATAAGGTGAGGTGAAAACTAATACCGCTTTTCTTTCGAAAACAGCAATATTAGTACTTTTCAGCATGATTAATTGTTAAAGTTTAATATCAACACCATTTCTAACATTTATTAGAACCGGAACACAGAAATATAAAATAAACAAAATTTTCAGGAGTCTCCTGCTCAAGATCTCCTTGCAACAGAAGTTAGAGTTATTGATAAGGCAAGATGTAAGAGACGCTGGGGTCGACGCTATCACCACATCATCGAGAACTACATGATCTGCAGCAAAGATTTAGTGCCGGATTTAAGTGAAATATGTCAAGTAAGACAAATGTTATCACTTTTAAACTTTTATAGTTAAAAGGCAAGTCCACCGATCGCAGATCTTGTACCCCCGTGTTTAATTTCCACCTGGGGTTACATAGTGTAACTACTTAGTTTAATTGGTAGTAAGGCTTGTATTAAATTCGCCTAGCTAGCTTTCGCCATCTTATCAAGGTCTCTAGTTGAATGATCAATGTCAGTAGCATTATAATGTGCCGACAGTTGAGAGATAATATATCCAGCTCCTTAGTAGTTTTTATTTAAAGGGTGTGCTTTCATTTCGGTCTTATCGTCACTTACTATTAGGTGAATTAAAGGTCATACTGCCTGTAGTGAATTAAAAAATAACTAAAAAAATTAAAATAAAATTTAAATTTTTCAATTCGTTTTGTTCATTTAAAATTTTACAATGTCTTATGTTTACAGGAAAAATACGTAGATTGCACAGATATAATGTATTCTGATGAGTCGGGTGATGGTGAAGCCAGGAGAGTCATAGATCCATCTAGTCTCGTTCTACATTCAGTACACGATCATCAGGCCAGAAGAGACTTCGGAAGCGGCGGATTTTGTGAGGTATTTTGAAAAATAAGTTTTGAAGAAAACAGCACAAGATTTAAAATGCTTCAAAACATTATTGCTTACTATTAGATAACAATGATGAAGAAAACAGTTTAAGCTGTAAGGGAGATTTTTAATTTAACTAATAATCAGACTTTAAAACTTTTGTAATAGCTATGTCATAGTAACTATTAAAGTTAAGTGTTAATCTGATTGCGATGATACTTTAATAAGTTGTTAAGGCTGTGACAACTTTCAAATGCGTACTAAGAAATACTTTATAATAGACAATATTTGTAACAATATTATTGTTTCCAAAATGCAGAATAATAAAATTAACTAAAAAAATACCAAAGTTCAAAGAAAACCTCTAAACAGTATCTATTTACATGATTACTTATCTTCTTCTTTTACAAAAGTATGTCGATGAAATTAAGTATTCGTAATTCCTAACACTTATTATAGAAAAACACTATTGTTTTTTAAATAAAACATCTAGATTATAATAAATAATAACCTACTCCTTTTTGAAGTCGGTTAATAAAAACGTTTTTTGATTTTCCTGACTTAAGTACGACAGTGAGCGCTGTTTCATTGTGCAAATTACAGTAACTCCTTCGTTGTAGTGTTTCAATTTCATTTGTTTCGACTGCTCACCGAAAGGTGACAGTAATTTATTTAATTTCTATTTTGTTAGGATATACATTAAAATGGATGAAATCCAGGAGGAGCTCGATGGCGCAATAGTTAATGCGCCCGGTCTGCGATTGCTAAGGTGTAGCAGCTTTCACAAAGGCCGGTCATCGAATGGGTGACCAAAAAATGTATCATCTCAAGCTCCTCCGGGCTTCAGCACGTAAAGCCGTTGGTCCCGGCTGCATTAGCAGTCGTGAACAACCACCAATCCGCACTGGGCCCGCGTGGTGGTTTATGGCCCGTTCTCTCTATCCATCCATAACTTCCATGCTTCTATACTTTACAGGAATTCATGAATTAAAATACTATAGACTGTTACTTTATCTTCGACGTGCGCCTTCTATAAAAGATTTATTATTTTGACATATCCAATTATATGTTATTGTACTGCATCAATTATATTATAAAATGTAATCTAATAATACTTATATAATGCTGACATATCCACTTAATTTTAATTATGTATGTTGAATTCTAATCTTATTAATCGCTTTTTTGTTATTATAAATTTATTTATAACTATGTATAATTGGAATAATTGAAATTGGAATTGTATCAAAACATAAATTAACATTTATTTCTATAATTTTGCATGCTGTATGTATATTCAGCGAAACATGTTGGCCGATGCTAATTATAACTTTACAACAACTTTACGACCATGTTTTTAGCAAAATAAAAGTTATTCTATTGTATTCTATTCTATAGGGAAGGCTCGTGCCCCAGCAATGGGGACGTTGATGAGCTGGTGATGATGATGAATTCAGGAGTTGAACTAAACAGACTACTATCAATGGTGCATTTATTATGTTCAATGTGAAGATGTTAAGATGATGATATTAACGATGTTTTTGTATAATACATCATCATCATTATCATCATCGTCATCATCAGCCTATATTGAATACATACAATTTCAGAATGATCATGGAGGTCCTCTTATCTACGGCGACGGTGTAAACTCCGTCGTCATCGGAATCATTTCAGCTTGCCTCGTCAAAGAGAGGACTAACAAATGCTATGGCCCATTCCTATTTACCAGCGTCTACAAGAACAGAGTTCTGATTAACTGCGCCATCTACAAGGACACTGCGTAAGAGTTTAAAATGTTACTGATCTATCTCTCACATTTCAAGAAGAATTTCTTCTCATTTTCAGGAAGAATCTTTGCAACTTGCGGTTGCTTGCAGGCAGGTAGTTGATGATTCCGATTTGAAGTGCCTTTGGTCTTATCGTCACTTAACATCAGGCGAGATGAAGGCCAATTGCTTAACCGTAAGGAAAAAAGAAAAATAAATGAATGCGAGTGTGGAGCCTCCCTGCAGTCAATGAAACACCTGCTCAACGGTCCCTTATGCCCTACTTCCTTCACTGTGGATGATTTGGTTGAAGCTAACCAGAGGTCTGCTGATGTAGCAACTATCTAGTCGGGAAGAATATATTGATGTCGTTGACACAAAAAGAAAAAAAAATCGGTTGTTCTAAAAAACTAAAGGCTTGGTTTACTCGTTCGGTTTGTGATCTTTCAAGTTGAAATGCTTTCGCAATACTGGATGCAAACGAATGCGAAATACGCAAAGCGTTCTGGATGAAATCTAAAATATTTCGAGCACCTCCGTGCTTTGAACGTTAAACTATTTTGGTCACGGTTTTTGCCACAAGATGACAGTCGCTATTGCTCACTTACCCGCATTTCCATGTAAATATTTTTATTTCATTTTCATTAGGGCCTGATCTGTTTATGAGTCATTGTTCAAGTGAAAAGATCTGGGCAGTGGCACGTTTATATGCTGTAAATTTGTTTACAGTTAGTTAAATGCTTTTGCGGAGTAGCTTTTCTGATCCTGGATTGTGCCTGACTAGCTGTCCCCACCTTGCCGACCATATGAATCGTTTTTTAATATGCATTATGTCTAAAATTATCTTTATTTAAAATATTTTGCAGACAAGATTGTAACAAACTGTTTCGCTCAAGTATAACTCACACAGAAGTCGAGATGAGTTGGGTTGATCATCCTGATGGGTAAGTTCAGAAACCGCAAATAGTAAATAGGCCTAGCTAGTGATGTAACCACCGGTCTCAGACCCAGAAGTACCAATTCCCAGCAGGCGTACTCGTGCATGGTATGATTGGTGGCTGAGCTTGTTCTAAGTCTGCCTTCAAAGCAACATTATTGTTTTCCATCAGTCAAAGGTAAGATGGCCAGTACCTCAACTTAGGTTACGGATTCGGAAGAAAGACGCTTCCAGTTTCGATAATATCGAAACTTATCATCAATGTTTTGGGGGCTTTCTTTGCTAGAGATAAAGTCAACTACAATTCGTATGCTGAAAACCGATATCTGCAGGCCCTGTGTATAATTCCTAGGTCGGCTAAAGTTCTTTCGGATTATTCATTATTCATAGTTTGTGATCACCATCCCGCATTTCGCAAGCATGGTGATTAAGCCGATACTCATCAATTGTTACGATAGCTTGATTTCAGATGGAGGTCTTTGCCTAGCAGTGGTATAGTATATGGACTATACTGATCACTTAACATCACCAACTCATTTTATGTCTTCTCTGCTTGGGTTTAAACCTTTGCTATCCAAGGAAACACCACAGGGAGTACAGGCCATAAACCACCACGCGGGCCCAGTGCGGATAGGTGGTTGTTAACGACCGCTAATGCAACAAAGACCTACGGCTTATCCCGAGTACGGATCACTTATAAATTTATTTTCCAGACCATCGAAAACGGATATTACAAAAATGAGACGTCAGGAAGCCGATGTCAAGCAGGATGAGGGAAATGCAACAATAACTCGTCCCCAGCCAATGGCTTCCGATAAAGCGGAACAACACGAGGGCGTCATAGTGAGGGCGTTGCTAAGGTCGGCGAAACCTCTATTACAAGCAAAAACGACGATGACGACCCTTAATACAACTAACACTTGAATTATTAATAAATTCTAAATATATACAATTGTATCGTTTTATTTCCGTACTTCGTAATGGAAAATGCAGTATTTGAAAATAGTTTTAATAATTTCATTTTTGAAAATTTTGAAAGATAAATTTCGTATATCGGTCTTTTGATTTTACAATTTAGGTATTTATCATCATCATCATCATCATCCTCATCATCAGCTCATTTTATGTCCCCACTGCAGGGGCACGAGCCTTCCCTATGGATGGATAGATATAAACCACCACGCGGGCCCAGTGCGGATTGGTGGTTTTCAACGACTGCTAATGCAGCCGGGAAGACGGCTTAACGTGCCTTTCGAAGCACGGAGGAAGTTCGAGATGATAAATTGTTGGTCACCCATCCGATGATCTGCCTTTGCGAAAGTAGCTAAACCTCAGCACTCGCAGACCGGGCACTTTAACCACAGCGCCATCGAGCTCCTTTTAGGTTATATTTAGGTATTGGAATTTTTTTTCGATACAAATTCATGCTAAACCCAAAATATACTTTCCAACCCGCACTAGGCCCGTTGGTGCTTTGTGGCCCGTTCTTCCTATCCATTCATAGGAAAGGCTCGTGCCCCAGCAGTGGGGACATAAAGCTGATGATGATGATGATGATGATGATGAATAAGAAACGTAGGCCTTGATTCTGTTTGCTTACTAGTTCCAAAGAATATCAGTGCCTTTATTTTCGGTATAACATTTTTTTAAATTTTATATTGCTGGCACTGATTTAGTTCAAACATGTTCTTTTATAAAAGAAGCACTTTTGTTTGATATAATTTGGGTTATCCTGAGGTTCACAAGGGGCTATTTGCCGTTAGGTTATGGACCCAGGACCCTAAAAAGTGAACCCATAGCGGTTATGTGAGTGTGATAAATATTGTGGTAAAATTTTAATTATCAACCGCAAAATTGGGAGTCGAATTGGCGCTGGCTAAAGAGCACGGATCTGCTGGCTAAGGCCATTAGGAAACTAAGAGGTACGTCCGACTATCCAACTTTCTGGAAAATAAAAATTGGTGGCATTGAGAACAATGACGAGAGTAAGGTGACAAAGAACGAGGATTCAGACCGTAAAGCCCGTACCACAAAGTAGCCATTATCAAGTGTTTATTAGAATAGGATATCTGTATGCAGTTTGTATATGTATAAGAGATACTTGTTAATGAGCTACTTACAGAAACCTTACTGAAAGCTTTGGTTAAAATATCAAAGGCTTTTAATTCAGAGTGTTGTCTATAAATTGGATACATATTTTTATTAATGGAAATTTTTACGAAGACATTTTTTTGATGGCGACTCTTATTATCGGAGGCCAAGACTCACTTTGGGTCACTTCGCCATTCTAGTTAGTTTTTTTTACATTTTTATAAATGTACTGTGAATGAATGAATGTAATGTGAATATTTATAGTCAATCATTCGATTGCGATGAAATAAAAAAATCGCAAGATTTTATGAGTTTGCATACAAATGTTCCTGAGTTAGTAAACCCAACACGGAATCTTTAGAGAATATGAAACTCTATATCGATAAAGCCTAAGGGCTATCCCACATGGACAATAGCACAGTTTTAAAAGCATACAGTTGGGCATCGAAGGTACTTTCGCAGAGCAAGGGAGGGGAACCCGCGGGGAAGCGGGCGCTGCGGCCAGTGTCCCACAAACAAGAGCAGTTTGTGGGAGCTACCGTGAAGGGCAGCCAAGTGCGCGTACTGCGTTTTTAAATATTTTTGAATTTACGTTCAATGATTCCTATTGAATTTAATGGTGCATACACATTGTTCTGTATACGGTTGTAAGTCGACGTCGAAACACAACAAGAAATTAAAACATAGATTTTCCCGTAACGCAAGGTAAGTTTTTCTTATAATTTCGTAATAACTTACAGTAATTTGTCTTTGTTAGAATGTATGTAGGTACATGGATGGTAAAATACCTATATATTTTTGGTGAAGTGCAGGGTACTCCAACTACAAGAATAAATAACCGAATTCTTGTACTCCAACAATAAGTGACTAAATAGTTACTTCGTAACTCTAACTCCAACCTAGCGGGGTTTTCTAGTGTAGGTAGGTAGGTATGTATTCTTTACGGCGCATGCTCTTGCGCAAAGTGTAATTATTACATAATAAACATACATAAAACATACATATGTTTACAATTTATTGGAGTAGTAGGGATGTCGGACTCAGAAGGAGTAGGTATTTGTCTAATATCCAACTATTATGATTATATTTAAACCAACAGAAAAAGAGGAGGTTCTATATTCAACTATATTTTAGGGTTAATATTTAAGATTTCTGGGCTTGTTTATTTTTTTTATTTTTTAAGCAATCAGGTTTTGTGGTTATTTTTATATTTCACATTTTTAATAATTTATTTAAAATAAATTTTGCTATCCACTGTCATTGCATTATAGGAGTTGATGTAGTTGTTATTATTAAGTATCTTGCGAAATTGAAGTGAGTACAGTCGTGATCAACTTTAAATCGTTAATTATTAGGTACATAATCTTGGCTAGCACCATAAATCCGCTATTTTTTTTTTATTTGATATACTCACTCAATGATACTTGCGCAATAAAGACGAATTTAACAACTAATCAAAATTGGTTCAGCCGTTTATTAGTTACGAGAGAACATAATTTAAATTAAATTTACAGCCATGCTCATGTTTTCCCCATACTTTCATGATTAAATTGTTTATCCGAATGCGAATTCATTATATTGTTAAATTTAATAATAGCAGTGCAACATTTGTAAATATGTATGTATATAGTTTATTCTTGTTAATAAATGATTATTTTATAAAAATATTAACGATTATTTGATTTCGAATTTTGTGACAACCCTTGCATATTGGCGAGCAACCGCGTGAATACCTACGCGGGCGGCGGCATCGCCTCACATTAAAGGCGATGCCCCACTGTATGAAATAGTAATACTGTGATAATGTGACAATAGCATGTACCTCAAATGCTCGGACCCCTAGACAAGTAGCATAATGCTAATAGAATAGAAATGGAATATAATAATTATCGTATAAGATTTACATAAGCCAACGAAACGTATAAACGACGTTTGATTGGCTTTATGTCAAAAAAATTTCTTTAAATTTTCTTGTGCAGTTACGTAACTAGGTTTGCCTTTTCGAAGGCTGATTCTTTTTCCATATAAGTTGTTAAAAAGATTTGTAGCACTTATTAATGTTTTCATCCTGCGTGAAATTATTTTGATTTGTAGCCTCAAGAAATTTTATGGCGTTCTATTATACGCCGAAATTCCATCATGAAGTATGTTTTCTACGTGTTTTTTGTTATTCTATACTTTTCAGGTATATTTTTGACTTATTAACCAAGAGCAATTAATGTTTATGAGTTAATATTATATATTTAAATCGTTAAAATAAATATATCAATTAAAGTTTTTGCAATTAACACAAAAGAAATAGCTGTTACAGATGTGAACGCTTTGGAAGTAGCAACGGTGCTACCAAAGAAAGTAGAGCTTATTTTAAATGAAACTAGAAGAATTATAAATGGCGATGAAGTCACCGATAGTCGACCGTATATGGTAAGATCGATATCGAAATCATTATTATTTTATCTTTAAACGCCTCTGTAGTCTAGACCCATCACCGGTCTTAAACCCATAGGTCCTGGGTTCGATTCAAAGCGGGAAGTACATGTTTGTATATAAACGGTTTGTTTGGTGTTTGGGCTTGTTAGTCCGCCTGACTAACTACCACCATCTTATCTATCTAGTCAGCATCAACTGCTTTAAGCAACTGCTTGAGCGATTCCATGTATGTTTGTAAATAGAAGACTGAAGATCACCATGCAGTCGCAGCTTGAAGTAGTCGCATACTGACTGCTTCAAGCTGCCCTTGTATGGCCGCCCTTAAGTCTTTTGGTCAATAGGTCTACTTAAAACTGCCCCGGAGTAACAAAAAGCAGCCCAACTACCGCACCTGGCTGTGCGGAGGCGTCATCATACACGAGGAGTACGTCCTCACATCCGCAGCTTGCATTGAGGATGCTGAACATTTCTACGTCGTGTCTGGCACATACAAGTAAGAGTATCACTTCTATTCTTATACAGTAGTGGGATTTTCAGCAGTGGGATCAACATACCGTCTATACGCACAAAGCGCTATCATTTGTGATGCGGACAGCCAAGGAATGGAATTCCTTCCTGGGGATTTGTTTCCTGAAACGTACAACCTTCGTACCGTACTACACCGACAGCCGGCCATTAGAACACTCGAGAACTTAACTCCGAATGAAAATTTACTAAAATAAAATTTATCTACCCTCACCGAACAATACGCATATATGGCATTGCAAACGATTATACGCTGATGTAAGCCGGTGATCGCTTTCCCTCAGACAGACCTACTTATGTAACGAATAAGCAGAATAAACTTGCATGCAATTTTAATTACAATTTTTTGGGACTATGTTTCAGATATGCCGATGAGGACGACAGATACAACAATCCTTGTATCAAAAATGGTGCTAAGAAAGCCATCTGGAAATGTGTGCCCAAAAGTAAGTACGAAACGGTCACCGCTGTGCCATCGATCTTCTCAAGACTAAGGCTATACTGCCTTTTTCAGATTACGTCTTCGACGGCCATGAGAATGACAACATAAGATGGATGAACAACGACATCGCCGTAGTCAAAGTTGAAGATGGCTTTGACTTTACTAGAAGAATTAGAGGTTGCGACTTCGTTCCCAAACCGATATGCTATAACAACCAGAGTCAGACCTTGGAGAACCCGGGCTCCACCGTCAGCATAGCTGGTTGGGGTACTACTGCTAGATATAATGATGTAAGTAATATTACTCTTCAAGTTGTTTGATGTCTATCTTTCTTGAGTATTTTGAGTTAAGTATCCTATATTTCTTTGACGAGACTCGTTCTTTATCGCACCTCCAAAAGATGGAATACTTCATGGATGGGTTCTCCAGAGTGACAAAGTTAGGGTGACTGATAATGCATTGTTTTCACCCTACACCAGCTGTCTTTGGCGTCTGTACTCCATTTCCACTTAACTACAGATGTAGTGCAGTCATTAGCCGGCTAATTGTTTCGCTTGTGCTATGAACATGGATTTACTGTAATTACTGCTTATAGAAGAGTGCAGTGTGTCGTGAGCAAGTTCGAGTAAAAATTAAGGTTGAGGTCCTTACCTTACGTAGCGTCCTTGGGTTCTCTGCTCTTGGTAACTGACTTTAACGCCCCGTAGAATCTGTTAAGGTCACGCTAGAGTGACATGGAAAATCAACGTGTTGTTCGGTAACGACTTGAGAAACCGCCAAGCTTTTTTATTATATAAATCCGGCATTTCGAAAATATACACAACTTTCATTCAAAGTATACTTCGATTCCGATTTTCGATTATACTATTAATCATCTCAATCGTGTTAAAGAGGCTTGATTCCAATCAGAATCAGAAACGACATTCTGACACGATTGCGGACTTTTTTGAAAATGTCAGGATAGAAGCCCTACTAATCTGTCAAAATGTTTTTTTTATTTTGTACTCTGTCTAGTGGGTCAACAGAAGAAAGGAGAACCAACAAAACTTGCTTGATGCTAGCGTAGAAATAATCACGAAGAACAAGTGCAAGAGGCGTTGGGGCACCCGTTACCACAATATCATCGAGAACTACATGATCTGCACCAAGGACATTGGGCAGACGATGTCCGAGATTTGTAACGTGAGGCGGTCATAATATTCCTTTACATTGCCAATCTTTTCCGATAACGTTGAGTTGTCATCATCGTTAAAGTAAACAAAATCCGAAACTGCATTCATAAATAATCGATAAATAAACTTGAGAGCAAGATATCGCACCGTCGTAAATTTAGGTTTGTTTCAGTTTCAAGGTAAAAATATGCTAAAAGTACACATTTTTTCCATATTTTTAAGTATCAATCAGTACGTTATAAAACAAGGTTTTCAGAAACATATAAATGTTATACTTAAATATGCCTGGAACTTAGAAAATAAGATTTTATTAAAAGTATCATGAGGAGCTCGATGGCGCAGTGGTTAACGCGCCCGGTCTGCGACTGCTGAAGTTAAGCAACTTTCGCAAAGGCCGGTCATCGGATGGGTGACCAAAAATTTATCATCTCGAGCTCCTCCGTGCTTCGAAAGGCACGTTAAGCCGTTGGTCCCGGTTGCATTAGCAGTCGTTAAAAACCACCAATCCGCACTGGGCCCGCGTGGTGGTTCATTGCCCGTTCTCCCTATCCATCCATAGGGAAGGCTCGTGCCCCAGCAGTGGGGACATAAATGAGCTGATGATGATGATGATGAAAAGTATCAGGGGTGTGCGATATTTTTGCTTTCAAGTAAAAAAGTATTTTCAAACGCTCCTTTGTAATTATTAGTATTTAACAGTCCTTTACATAAGCTGGTTTTGGGAATACCTTTTCAAATACCAGACGTTGCGATGCGAGCAATGTCACGGTCTGGTATGTACTTTACTTATCTTTATTCGATTTAATGCAAACTATTAAGTACCCAACCATACTTAACTGATTTCATTAAGCCGCGTTAAATATTTTATTTAATAATCGTTAGTTACAGTTATAGTTCGACTTTTGCCTTTGATAAATTAAACATACACAAAACAAGAGTTTTACCTTGTTTTTTCTTAAGCAATCACTTGGCTATATTTCAGGAAAAATACGTAGATTGCCAGGACATAAACTACTCAGACGAAGAAGACATGAGGAGGGACACACACATAAAAACTGAGAAGATACCAACCAACCTAGTGATGCACTCAGCTTATCACAATGAAACGATCGGTAGTAGCTCTAATTCTGATGTTGCTAGAAGAAGTCCGCATATAGACGGTGGATTTTGCGAGGTTATTAATTTAATTATTTTATTTGGAATAAGAAATGCCATCAACTACATAGATACAATTTGTTAATAGCATGATACTTTAGGGCCAATGACAGTTACCCAATTATTTGTGCAGAATCAACGAATAAATTAAATAACTGGATCAGTAGTACTCAAACTCTTGAAACTATAGAACTATAGAAGACTTTTTCTCTAAAAAACTTGAAGCCAAATTCTAGATGAAATCGATGAGGAATGGTCATTTCAAACAGCTTAACGTGCCGAGAAAAATACCCAAACGGGGACATTCACGTCCAAGCTTAATTTTTGCGATCGGTACAAAAAACGTGTGGCAGCTGAGCCACCGACCACCTCGTCGACATTGCTCATGAATTTTTGGGTTTCTTTATGTAATACTCTTTATTATTGATTACTTTCGATATGCTTTTCTTTGATTCTCTTTTCTTGCATTGTTATCAGAACGACCACGGTGGCCCGCTCGTCTACGGCACAGGCGTCAACTCCATCGTCATCGGCGTTATATCCGCTTGCCTCGTCAAGGAGAGGACCAACAAATGCTATGGACCCTTCCTCTACACCAGCGTCTACAAGAATCGCCAGTTCATCTCTTGCTCTATTTATAAGGATGCCGAGTATGTTGAAAGTTTTGTTTTATTGAAGGAAAACAATTTTAAAATTTTCTTTGCTTTGATTTAAGAACTCTAGAAATCTATTTTTATATTTTAACTTATAGTTTGTGCCTAAAAGTTAAAAAGTCAATTTTTTAAACTTTTTAAATTTAACTTACAGGCCTAAATGTAGAAGGCAGTTCAGATCAGGCGTCACGCACGTTGAGAAGGTTCTATCATGGAAGAGTCATCCTGATGGGTAACTATATATTTTTTTCGGACTTAACTAATAAATTACAAAATATATCGACCATGTCGTAGTTGTCGTTTTAGCAACTTGTACTTTAATTAAACAATTTGATATTTTCATTCTTAATATAATATTTTGGTACCTAATGATATTTTAAGTTTGTAGAGGAATAAGAAATTGCGTTATTGCGTTTACTAATATTTTACTTTTCAACAGCCCCGCTAAAAGTGAAATTGTACTGGACAAGAAGCCTGAAGTTGGCCAGGAGGTAGTCAACCGAGCTCATGAAGGCCCGGTAGATGCATCTGGCGACAAAGTCTTTGCTGGCAGCGGATTTATACTCAGGGCGACCAACGAAACGACAAATGTAGGCGCCAAAAATAAAACCGGTCTGTTTGTAAACTAAATTATGTAAACTAGCAATAAATTACTTTGTTTGGAAATGATGTTGTTATTATAACTTTACAGCCGGGACAACGGCTTTACGTACCTTCCGAAACACGGAGGAGCTCGAGATGATGACATTTTTGTTCACCTATCCGATGTCCGGCCTTTGCGAAAGTTGCTTAACCTTAGCACTCTCAGACCGGGCACGTTAACCACTGCGCCATCGAGCTCCTCATTACCAGTCGTCAATAACCACCAATCCGCACGGGGCCCGTGTGGAAGGCTCCCATGCCATCCATGGGGAAGGCTCGTGCCCAGCAGTGGGGACGTAAAAATGAGCTGATGATGATGATTATTGTAATTATAACTTTATATAAACATGCCTGCTATTGAATGGTATCATCATCATCATGATAGCCATAACTGGGCGGGCTAAGACCCTCTCACATAGCAGATCAGATCATAACCCAGAACACTGGTCCGCTTGGTATATGATGGTATATTGATGGTTTTAAAAGCAAACGAAATCCTCATCTATTGATATTGATTAATATGTGCGAGTTGTAGTTATATGACGGCCTTTATACACACAGAGAAATCATCATCATCATCATCATCAGCTCATTTTATGTCCCCACTGCTGGGGCACGAGCCTTCCCTATGGATGGATAGGGAGAACGGGCCGTAAACCACCACGCGGGCCCAATGCGGATTGGTGGTTGTTAACGACTGCTAATGCAGCCGGGACCAACGGCTTAACGTGCCTTCCGAAGCACGGAGAAGCTCGAGATGATACATTTTTGGTCACCCATCCGATGACCGGTCTTTGCGAAAGTTGCTTAACTTCAGCACTCGCAAACCGGGCGCGTTAACCACTGCGCCATCGAGCTCATCAGAGAAATACTCTATGAGAATAGTATTATTATATGAGAATTAGAAACTGTGATAATAATAATATTAATTTCGCCAGCAAAAATAAGTTAGGGAATACAAAATGATTTCATACCTCCAATTACTAATTAATATAAAAAATCAATTAGTATAACATTGTTACCGTACAGTGTTTTTTTACAGTAGAGTATATCATCTTGTAGGACTGCGGTTTTAGTAACAAAATTAAGTCATTGATATAATTAGTCTAGCTATTAAAAGGGCGAACGCTGCCAGTATCTTCGGAACCCTGCCTAAAGGGACTCCTTTTAATAATTTATTTTAGTTATTTTATTATATTTTTTAAGGTTTTTAGTTTAAGGTTCATTGTTCTTTTAAATAATTCTAAATAAAATTTAAAGTATATTAGTGGGTATTGGCTTACAAAATGCACCAAATCCTTACACACATTTTGCGTAAACTTTACAAAACAAATACATTATTTAGTTCTTAAGTCCTCGCGCGCCATATGAACGCACGGTCGTACACAAGGTGGCCCGCTAATTATACCTGCAGCGCGGGACGGGTTAATGCATTACTGTTGGGATCTTAACCTCATTCAATAGAGATTTGTTTACAAGGCAAGAACAAAAGTGCTCATCTCTGAGACTTGCTCACGGAGGAAGTATAGGAGAAACGAAAGTCGGAATCTTCGAAATGCATTGAAAAATTTAATTGGAGGATTTATTAAATGCAGAATTTTTGAAATAAATGGAGCATGTTTAAACTTATTGGTAACAATTAAAGTAACATGATTTAAATAATGAAACAAAATAAAACATGATTAATTACATATAATTTTACGCAAATATTGTTGCGAACAAATTACAATTTGAAAAAAGACAAAGTGTTGAAAAAATTCCACTAGCGGGATTTGAACCCGCACCCCATGACATGCCGGGTCATATTCGAATCCCGCTCGTGCAATTTTTGCAACACTTTGCCTTTTTTTTAAATAAAACATGATTTCATATATTCACGATAAACTTAAAATTGCTTTATAACTTTTGATAGAATTAATGATACAATTAGTATACATTGCTATAAACATTTTAATGATACACTTATAGAAACGGAAGTTGTTTGATTAATTTCAACGAAGCGCAGCGGCACTGTAGATTGAGCAAGAAATTAATGTTTTACAACATTTCTTATAATTAGGATAGAAACAATTTCACGCGATCCTTTTGGGATCGTTGGTTTAGATAAAATGACGAACTTTAGTTTTATTTTATTTTCGGTATTACTTATTATAGGTAAGTCTCAATTATTGTTCTTATTCAATAAAAGTAGCATTAAGCTACATTATAGACCTTATAACCCTAATCTGCATATCTATAGCTAAGCAAATATTTGTTTGTCAGTTGTCTAACGAAACTACAATTTCTCCCTTCACTTCAGTTCGAGTATCAATAACAAATAGGAATAAGAACTACAACGTCACGGTAGGCAAAGCGCGCGTAATACCATATGGTACTCATATTTATAACTTGCGTTGAAGGTGCATCAGTAGCTCTACCACAACCCGCAGTAGAAACTCCAGACAAAAACGATACAAAAGTCACCACCAATGGCACTAATGAAGCTGAAGAAGTAGCAGACGAGGGCTGGGAGTATGAAAACAGAACTCTCGTTGATACAAGAAGAATTTTGTACAGTAAAAGATCTGCCGTAGGCAAAAGGCCTTACATGGTAAGAATAAAAACTTCCTCGGTTTACGAACCGCGGAGCGGAGTTTCATCCACCATACTTTTCTTTTGAGAGAATTTTCTCATTGCGACTGGGCATTTTCAGCTTTACCGGGCTTTTATGGGGGCGGCGAGACACTCAAAGGGTTCCTCAAGCCGTGTGAAACGAATCACCGTCAGAGGTTTTCTACTTTCTATCACGCACTGATGTGTGTCCCGGTGCCCTACTAGATTCTCCGAGGGGTTTGGATCGGATCGGGGAGCGAAACTACCCGAAGGCGCCTCTAATGGCTCGGATCTCGGCTCGAGTTGATCGGGTCGTAGGGGAACCCATTATACGATCGCGTTAACGAAAATGAGTATTTGTATGGTATTAGAACTTCTCGTTTTCGTTAACGTGATCGCTTTGCGAATGAGATTTGCTCTAGGCACCCTTTTTTATGCTAGGTAAAACTCATTGCCGAGTACCACCACCTGTTGGGTGAAAACCCGGAAACACTAGGGTGTTTGTTGGGACAAATTCACACTAGGCACCCTAAAAGTATCCACACAAATTCTCGCTTTTGTTAACGTAACTCTTCTTCTTCCTGCCCTGCCCCCCCAACCGCGTAACACTCTCGCTTTCGATCGCTTTGTAGGCGAAGCCCTCGCCTCGCTTTCTAATATAATATCAAAATATAATATCGAATAATATCGAAAGCTGTAGCCTATAGCTTTCGATATTGCTTTTATATTGCTTTCGAAATGACAAGATGACGCCTTCTCCTCGCCTCGCCTTCAAAGCGATCGAAAGCGAGAGTGTTAGGCGGTCGACCCCCTGATCCCATGTTACTTGGAGTCGGCGCAAGTTTCCGTTTATTGCTAAGGTTACGGCGAAGTATTTACGGCGGCCCGCCTGCCTGACACCAACCCTCATTGGGAATTCTAGTGGTGGTTTACTTGCTAACATTGAATGACTCGTACTCAGATTTGGTGGTGCGCCGACACCGCAAAACGTTAATCAAAATGATTGAAAGATGTAATTATTATTAAAAAACAAATTTACTGTATCTACCTCCCCTCTTACATGGATCGATTTTTCCTATTTTTAAACGCCTAAATAGTCTAAGGGAAATTGTGAAAATTGGACTATAGGCAAAATGTCAGAATCAAGGGGTTACCATGAGATCTTACAGCAGTATTATTTCAGTTGTTAAAATGAGACGCATGTAGCAGCGTATATATGCCTCTCGTTTCCAAAACTGCAATAATACTGCTGCTCATGGTCAAGGGGCAGAGACACGACTGTGGACGTTTTGAAATAGCAGAATCGATGTCCTGCGTAATATTAACTACTAGCTGACCCGGCGGACTTCCTACTGCTTTGACAGTTTCTATGCCAACAAAACAAACAAATCGTTAAATATTTTACGCGTATCAAACAAACAACAAACAAACAAACCCTCTGTTAAAATAATAAGTTTCCAATGACTTTGATTATACTCTTTGATGATCGGTTGAATAGTTTACGCGTGAAAGCATAACAAACATCAAACAAACAAACTCACATTCGCATTTATAATATTAGTTACGAATCTTTGTTTTTGAGATGGAAGTGGCTAAATTTAGCTCCACAAAAATAAGCTGTGGTGTAGATGCAACATGAAAACTTTATGCAAACTGGTAATGGTCTGGTCCACGCTTATGTTATTCGTAAATGTAAAATACGATCAAGTGAAAAGTTTAAATAATGTATGTTCCAATTACTTAGGTAACTGAATGAAAGAAAAAGCATTAATTTTAACACAGACACGAGACACTAGGAAATACATGGCTGCGTCCGAATAGGTGGCCAATTCATCATATTTATGTTAGGTTTAAGAAACCTGACGCTGGTTTTCAATTAACACTACAGCTGCTACTGACTGCCAAAGGATATTGTAATTTGTGTATGTTCTTTAGTTTGTCATCACAAACTATAAAACATAAAGAGCTAATCAATCAAAAGCCCAAATATAATAAAAAACATATAAATTTAATGATAGAATCGCCAATGTTTTTTTGAATAAAATTTTTGTTTAAATTACTAATGCGGTATTAACACATAAATAACAGTCCTGCTAACCCATGTAGAAAGCTAACAGTCTTAGTAAGGTACGGGTTCACGTCAGTAGTTCAATGGGTATTGAAATTCAGATTTCTCGCTTGCAACCTAAGCATCGCAAACAGATAGGTGTTTGAATACTGGCACTTGAATTAACCTTTGGATTTCGAAAGAAAACATAAACGAATCTCTTTTCACCAAACACAGGTGTACCTCCAACTGACAAAGGAATCGGCAAAAGCCCACAAGTACCGCGGTTGGTTGTGTGGCGGTGTAATTGTGGACGCTCACTATGTGCTGACGTCAGCTGCTTGCGTGGAGGACGCTGACCACTTCTACATAGTCTCTGGCACTACCAGATTCGTTGACAGCTTCGACTACAAGAACGACGAGTGCGTCTGCAAACACCGACGCAAGGTTGTGTGGAAGTGTATACCTAAAAGTACGTGAGATTTTAAGTTTAGTACTCTTATCTAAGTTTGGTATTTTTTTCGAAGATTCTTTCCTTCATTAATGGTGTAAGGAAACTTTTAAAAGATTTTGCGAAGTTTGGTCACGAAAGTCGACATTATTTTATTTTCCTGTCTAACCATGAAGTATTTGCTGATCTTCAACTCTTATATAGTCTACCTAGATTAATACGGTTTTAATAATTTCCTAGATTACAAGTTCGACTTCCAAGACAGTATCAAGTGGTCTTCCAATGACATTGCTATTGTGAAGGTAGACAAACCGTTCAAATTGGGGGTCACAGAGAAAGGCTGTGAATTCGCCCCTGACCTCATCTGCTACAACAACATTAGCAGGGAGTTGGAAAAACCCGGTACCAAGGGATTCATCGCTGGTTGGGGTAGCGGCAGCAACTTTAGAGAGGTTGGTATCTTATTCTTCAGAAAATTTAACAACGTACGTTCTTATCATCAGCTAATCGTCACATCCACCATAGGCGGCCAGCCATAGCGTGCCGTTCCTGTGGAGCCGTCGTGTCTGCAGAGCGGTCCCACCTCGTTTCTACATAAAATATGCGCGAGATGTTAGTCTTTTATTACCCCCCGGGATATACGGGACTCTCTTTCTCTTCCCTTGTTCAGCCATGAAACGCTCGTCAGGAGGAGGGCAGGCTTATCCACTAAATACCATGACGGTCCTGTCACAGGAATGGCTCAAGCTACGAACGGCAAGCACAGAGTGGCCCCGTAGAGATGCGAGTTCGTTAAAAATTTAATTAGTGTCTATAGGGCAACATGTTATATTGAATTCCAAACTTATGTTCACTATTGACATCACTTCCCATTGTGATTGATTGATATGATTCGGAAGAAAAAGCTTTAGATGTTTGTGTCTCCATGGAACTCTGATTAAAAATACAACTGTTACTTAGGTACCAACTATAGTAATACCTGTTCCAAAATTTCTTATCAGGGTGTCTACCGAAAACAAAGTTTAAGAGTCCACATACCTGAAAACGCAAAGTGCCTCCAAGAAGCCAAAGTCTGCATAATGGACAACGAGCAGTGCGCGAAGAAGTGGGCCCAGAGGTTCCGGGCCATCATCACACAGTACATGATCTGTACCAAGGACGTCATGAAAAAACTTAGCGAGATTTGTGATGTAAGTAATTGAACCAATAACGAAGACATATACAGTCATATTACGAAAATCTACTTTATTATTGTTTTAAAAAGTCTAGCTATTACTATATAATCTGGTTTTGGTCAGCCACCAAACGGAAATTAAATTTTCAGATTGCTGTGTTTTAGTAGCCAGGAACTACCTACATCTTGAAATACTTACGTTGCACTTTCCTGATTAGTTGAAGATTGTAGTTTATACACTTCTACTTTAGCCTTATTGTCACTTATCACGTCATGTCAAGTTGACAGGCCACGGGTCATCGTTGGGAGTACCAATATAGTTACTATCGCTAGATTTATTATTACCTTCGCTACCATGTTTGAAACTTCAGTTTTTTAATGGGCTTCCAAAGTTATAGCAGAGGGTCACACCAAAATATTTTTACTTTTTATTTTTATTTTTATGTGCTAATTGCTGCACTGGAGCTAAATTAGATATTTATAAAATACAATGAAAAAATTAATCACCCACCCGACCCAGCCAGGAATCAAACCTGGGTCTTCCGCAATCCGGGCGGCTGCACTGACCGCTATGCTACCGGGAAGGCTGACGTAAGCGCTGAATTTTGTCACTGCTTTTTTAATTTTTGAGTGCTTATTGCGGCACAGTGCCATCTATCCAAAGGTTATTGCTTTAATATTTATAAACACCAAAATATATTAACATTTTCAGAAAAAATACGCCAATTGCACCGACGTGGAAACCCGTAGACAAAACGACGACGCAGGCACGACTGAGGTTTCCACAAAGATCTTCAATGTAGATCTGGGTAGGCATTTGCAGGACCCTGACGACTACACCGCAAGACGCAGCTTGAGCCAAGGTGGATTTTGTGAGGTAAAACAGTTTTTATATCTTACATCTGATTTTATTATTTTAACGCCTCGGTGGCCGAGTGGCAAAATAGCCGTCGGGATAATCTGGGACGATTGGTTTGACAATCTCCGGATATTCACCCCGGCAGCGGTCCGCTAGAGGGAACATGCCCGAGAATGTTTGGGCGTGATCCAGACGTCCTGAGGCTTAAGCCCACTCACTTCATAAACAGAGCTATCCTTCTCTATTCCCTCCAATATTACAGAATGATCACGGCGGTCCTCTTATAGTGAAGTACCAAGGCAAAGAGAGGGCGATTGGCGTCATCTCCGCCTGCAAGATCGACCCCAAGTCGCACAGCTGCCACGGACCCTTCTTGTACACATCTGTCTTTAAGAATCGCCAGTTCATCTCCTGCGCCATTCACAAGGATATCGAGTGAGAAATACAGTTGTATTTTTTGTTGCTTTGAATTCTTATGCTCGAGTGTATAGGGTTCAATCTTTAGAGGCAACAATGCTGTCATTTATTGCATTCGAGAGGGCAAACACTACGCAATTTTCAGTTACTGTATCTTTTAAATTCTATTGACGTTGAAATTGGTGTTAGTTCACATAATACCGGACGACATTGTCAATCTATTGTAACTTCTCGTGACATTTTTTTTTTTTTTATGCCTTATAAGACAGCTCTTGACCTCGATCTCGCCTGATGGTGAGCGTAGATGAGGTCTAAGATAGAGCGAGCTGCCCTAGAAGATGCCTATTAACTAACATGAAGAATCTAGCTATGTTGTTAGAATTTATAACACCAGACCACGCCATACAGTTTTTCTATTAAATAAAATATCTAAAAAACTTTATTAACAACAGTTAATCAAAGTTGTCAACGATTTTTATAGTAGACTTCTTACTAAAGTCATTTCATAAAATGGTGAAATTAAGTTAAATGTAAAAACTTTTATCTAACCTCCTACGAGTAGTAGTTTAAACTGAAGTAAAGCCAAGATTAATTTGAATATTCTGTTTTTCAGAGAAAATTGCCGAAGAGTCTTCCGTACCGGAATAACACACGAGGAGTGGTCCGTCGACTGGGACAACGTGGATGAGTAAATATCATTTAGATTGATCTTTTCTTTCAGTCCAAAAGATATTTATTTATTTATTTATATTTATTTGTTAAAAAAGATGGTTTTAAGTTCAAAGAGGAGACCATAAGTAAATAAATATGTCGCCGTAACATCAATGTTTGTAGCATTATTGTTTCGGCAGCTAGAAATAAGAGCCAGTATTAGCCAGTGGCTCAGTAGTTGAGGATTCCGGGTGGGTGGGCGCTTCCACTATTGGTCTTATCATCACTTAACATCAGGTGAGACGAAGGCACTGTGTGTGTTACCCGTAAGAAATATTTAAAAAATAATAATATAGCCATTTTGGTTTGGTTAGAAGTAAGATTTGTTCTAAGTCTACCTGGCTATAGCTACCACCACCTTATCTAAGATATTAGCAATTACAGCAATATCTGAAGCGTTGTTGTGTTCCATCAGTAAGAGCATGGACTAATAATCCATGTTTGGGAATAAAATCATTTTAATTAAGAATCTCAATGGAGTTGGCGCTTCCAGCATCATTCGTAAATTTTTAGTGATGATTTGGTTGAAGTTGAAACCGTTTCAATTCAAGCAAATTGGACCACTGGAGCATCGGGCAGAAACATAGAAATAGCTAGTTGCCTTCATTCTCTCCACTTTTTTGCTTAGCATCGAAAAGAAAGGGTAGTTCATCATCACGGTGTAGGCAAACTCAAAAAGAAAATTCAGCAATTATTGTGTAGTAATCATAAAACATTGTAACCTTCGATGTTAACTTACAGAAGCGAAGAAGATGGCGTCGATGCCAAAGAGGAAAAACCTGACAGGTAATGAACATGATAATAAAAAGAAAAGAAACACAAAAATTTGGTACTAACGATTAAATAATAACAACAATAATTGTTAGGGACGAATAAGATAGCTGGTATCAAAATGTGGGCTGTATAGAATTATTGAAAAAAACAGAATATGCGGACAAATATTGTATAGAAAAATCTACACGCTGATCGCAATATGAATGCTACCAAACTTTATTTCCATTTTGTCGTCTCTGTGGCGGGAGTTCTTCAGCTAATGATGGTGCCACGTGGCCGGTGATGTCACAGATAAAAGTCCACTCAAAAACCACACGGAAGTGAAGCTCCACAATTAGTTTACGTACGAAAATAGTCACAGTTTGATGAACACAAGCACAAATTGATAGGTGCGACTATAAGTAATGTCGCTAAATCGAAAAGAGGAGTAGCAAAAGGACGCGCTTTCAATAGTAGTCGGCGAACGAGACTGTATCTCGTCATAGCATGGCGACGATACATGATACACAAAAATAAAGCGGGTGAAATCGAGCGACTTTTTCTGTTCTACCTACATTTTTTCGGATTTTTAAAAAATATCCGAATTTTTTTGTCTGATCAATGCCCTAGGTTGATGAGGAGAGTGGTGTGATGACTGGGACCTAGGACCTACCAATTCATTTTTTAGCTTTTATTTTAGTACATTGCCTACATAATTTTTTATTTATTTTTTTTCTCTTTATTTTGGCAGATACAGTCATAAAAATATATATGTATATATATTTTTATAGTAATTCCTTAAGTAATAGACAAGGAGTGCCCAAAAATTACAAAATAATATTTTGTTAGCAGTTAGGTTAGTTAGATGCTTATTATAACAATATTATTACTTTGTAGTAAGATATATAAACAGTACTAAATTACTTTATTTTCAATAAAACCGTTTACTTAGTTAATTTAAAAAAATAATGTTTTCATAGTGTAATCTATTCTACTAATCAAGCCCTTTCATTTGATACCCATATTGAGGTAATAGTAAGATACATATATGTAACCCGCCATTATGTAGCGACATCCACCATGGATTTACAATGATACCGAATGTATTGAATTATATTGTCATCAGAACTAAAGGTGTGTACCAAATTTCAGATCAATCCGTCAACAGGAAGGGGGTCAAATTTCAATTACTAGATTTGACCCAAACAAATAAATAAACAGGGCAAGCTAAATAAAACCGTTTATAAAATGGAACATTAGAGAATGAGGTTCAATCACATAATAGCAAACCTGATTTTTACTATATACATCGTATGCGCAATCAACTACTAAGCATTTTATTCTTTAAATTATTAAAATCTGTCAAGAAATGATGAAGTTATTATTGTTCACCGAATGGCTATTTTAAAACGCGCGCGCCTGCTTGCCTACTCACGATGACGTCACAAGTCGTGCGGACTCGTGCGACCGTGTGTGTACGGGTCAAATCTTGCAAGGAAGATTTGGATCACTTCCCGAGGACCGGTCGAGATGAAACTTGGTATATCTACGTAACTTCGATAGCAATTCAATAATATGGCATCATGGAACTGGTCTGATGATGCAGTCGGAAGGTGGTCATAGGAACAGAGGTTATAGAATTTTATTTAACTCATAAAAAATTCACATTTCACTTAATGAGCTAACTAGGAACTCTGCAATGAAACAAGATAACCCCACCGTGTTTGTGCTTATTTTATTTGTCTTGATAAAAACTAACCTTGTGTGGAGCCCAAGATCTGATGATGAAACTGAAAGGAGGTCAGAGGAACTCCTAGACTGTTGGTACTTTACATGTTCGTATTTAAATGTTAACCGCTTTTGTGGTCTAGTGGCTAAGCCACCGGTCTTACACCCAGAGGTCCCGGGTTCGATTCCTAGCGGGAGGTACATCTTTTTGTACCTACTCGGTTTGGTTGTTGGTAGGGCTTGTTAAGTCCGCCTGGTCTTTAGTTTTTTAAATAATTTCTAAGATGCTGTATTTTTTCGCAGACACATTAATAAGTACCTACTTACCTAAAGTAAAAAAAATAGTTTTTTTGTTTTATATTTTGATATGTCTCATGTTTTGTGTTTGTGTTTTAAACGTGTTTTTATTTATTAATTTATCATTTATGCTAACACGCATGCGTGTTATCATAAATTATATCAATATGGGTAAAAAAAACTTTAGAAACAACACATCTTAAAGTGTGAAATTGAATCATTTTTTTTTCTATTTCAGCGATGACGATAACGACAAAGCAGCTAAAGATTCCGACAGGTATTTCAACATGTTAACACTAAACACTTTGTTCATCATCATCATCATCATCATCATCATCATCACTAGCTCAATTTTATGTGCTGGGGTAAGAGCCTTCCATAGGCCCGTTCTCCCTATCCATCCATAGAAATGGATAAGAACTGGCCGTAAACCACCAGGCGAGCCCAGTGCGGATTGGTGGTTGTTAAAAAACACTTAAAAACTGACTTTTTAAAAATCTTTCTCTACGAATTTTGTTTGTTTGTTCCACATTATTCATAGTAGAATCTCGTCACACCTGAAAATGAGTCGAATTTCGTCAGCTGATTTTTCAATTCTCTGATAAATGGTATCCATCAAACTCTGTTGTATTACCAAATCAAATGAAAATGCCAGCAGCGACAGTGTGTCTCAAAAAAAAATAACAAAAATTGATAACGTTCTTTTTTTGCATTAGGTATTTCCTTTTTTATCATATTTAATAATCGGTATTGTGTAGAATAGAATAGAATAGAAATATTTATTTACCATTAAAAAGGGTTACAGTAGTGATGGACAATAGTTATAAGTTTCACCTTCTTAGCCATTATTGATAGCATGCAAACATTTATAATATTTATTTTTTAACATTTAAAATTCAAAATTTATTCAGACAACTTCTTTAAATATTACCACTACTTCAGTCGTACTTCACTTAAATTACTAAAAATTTTATTAACAAATTAACAATTACACATAAATTATTAAAACGACAAATTACATTAAAAAGTTATATTATATAAAGATAATATATAAGATAAAAATATTATATAAATTCCGTGCTTCGGAAGGCACGTTAAGCCGTTAGTCCCGGTTGTTGTCGTAAGACGGCAGTCGTTAAAACCCACCAACCCGCATTGGGCCAGCGTGGTGGGTTATGGCCCAATATCCCCACGTGCTATTGTTCACGTGGGAGGCCTGTGCCCAGCAGTGGGACGTTTATAGGCTGTTGATGATGATGATGATGATGATTATATAAAGCAATGTCATATTATTATTATTTTATATAAGAATTTAGCTGTTAATTCAAGAATTTTGCTGGTAATTCAAGAACTCCTGAACCGAGTAAAAGGCATGGTCAAGTAACCATGTATGCAAAGCCACCTTAAATCTACTAAATGACATGTCCTTTAAAATTCCAGGCACCTTATTATATATTTTTATGCACATAAAGAAACAATTCCCGGCTATACGAGCACTTCTAGGTACAACGTCACTGACTAATCTTTGAGGATTTCTCGTGTTTCTAGGAAACAGATCTCTGGCTGGCAGTTTAAAAATAATTTGGATTTAGTTTTACGAATTTCGCGATTTCAAAAATGTACATGCACGGCAAAGGTAGAATGTTTAAAGGCTTATAGAATGGCCTGCATGACTCGCCTGGTGTAATACCACAAATGGCTCTTATACGCCTTTTTTGTGCTATAAAGGCCTTGTTAGCGTCAGTACTGTTGCCCCAAATGATAAGTCCATATCGTAAAACTGATTCTACATAAGCATAGTATGCAATTAGGGCTGTGTTTTGTGAAGCCGTTTTTTAATTGAATAATTGTTTAAAAAGGTAATACCTATAACCAAAACGTATTTTTATTTCAGTGATGACGACAAGGAGGTTCTAAGAGAACTGAAGTAAGTTTTACCTTCGATCAAATCGAACATCATGTTTCACATTTGGCAATAAAACCTTCTGTCTCCCAAGGGTTCTGTGCTATGACGACACAGTCTTTTCCCTGCACAGTAGTCAATCGTATTACCGTTTTATATGAGATTCAAAATCTTTTTTGTCAAAGAGATGATGGTAAGTGAAGCAAAGGTACACTCCAATAGACTCCAGTTAGGAAACCATGTCGTCAGACCATCTGCCAAATGAACCAACGATGTAATGAAGATAGCAAAAGTCCTACTTGTACTAGAACAGGTAGGAGGGAATTATATAGAATACATGGACATAGTTTAGAGAAAGCATAAATTTGTCAATTTCAAGACTAACTAGTTTTAGTTAGTTTATTATGTATATTTCTTATGTTTCATAACTTTATATATACAGAACAACAAAGAAGAGAGAAGAGAAGCAAATCAAAGCCGATTCCGACAGCGACAGCAGCGAGAGCAAAAGTGACGAAGTGAAGAAACCAAAAAAGGAAAAAGTAAAGGACGTAAAGGAAGTAAAGAAGGAACCTAAGAAGAAGGAGAAATCGAGCAAGAACAGCAAGAAGAAGAAACACTCCAAGAAGAATGAGGATGGTAAGGAGGAGAAAAAAGTAGAGGAGAAGTCGGACGATGTGCATCTCCGCGGTCAGGACAGGAGGGAAGTCTTCTACGAGTCCAGTAGGGATGAGAACGTCAATGAGCCTGATGAGGAATAGGTATATACGGGAATAAATGAACTTATTTACCATTATTAGTGTTGTTATTTTAAGGAAATTATCGTCAGGTCAGGGAGGGTCGAATATGTTGGTAAACCCAATAAACAAAAGAAACCTATACCTACCCCGTTCTAAAGTTCAAGTCGAGCTAGTGTGTATGTTTATTATTTTACATTTTGCATTCTCAATGCTATATAATATACACCGTGACAGGTTAGACGACGGACGCGTTTAAAGAAGTAAACTAGTATTAATATTTCTTGTGGGGACGTCGCCAGCCTAACGGACGATCCACCCGCGTTATCTGCGGGCCACTTCATCCTTTTCCCGTTCTCCCCTTTGAGGGAGCTTAGGTTGATCCAGCTTTCACGTCGCCCCTTCGAATCTTTTAGTCTCTTTGGTAAATCTTGATATCTGTTCCACTGCTAAGGCACTCAGCTAGTAGGTGGAGGCTGGTCTCCTCACTTTCAGTGCACTCCGGGCACATGGTCGGTCGGTCGGTTTTCACTCCTATCACTGTCAGATGTCTGTTCAGTCTACAGTGTCCTGTTATGATCTCTATGACTAGCCTCATGTTCTCTCTGGAGAGTCCATCAGTTTTCTAGTCTTTTTCTTGTCCATTCCCTTGATGAAGATCTTCGACTGTCTCATGCCAGTCGAGGATCTCCATCTTCGGTTTGTTTCTGTTGTGATACTGTAGCTTATTACTCCCTTGGTGATATTGTGCGCTATTTTTCACACAATATAGGCTGATTCTTTCCTAGATTTATGCATTTGATACCTAAGACGTTCCAAAATACTTCCGCCCCTATCAGGATGTCTATGACCGTCGGAATGTTAAAATTCGGGTCTGCTAACTGAAGACTTGAAGGGATAGGGATGTGATGAATGTTCACAAAAGAAGGTGGTAGAACTTTAGTGATCTCTGGCAATATATGACACACTATTTCGGTGTTGTAGGTACATCATAAAGACTCTAATGTGAGATTACAAAACTGTGTACATAAAGAAGAGTGGTTGTTGATACCTGTGACCTTAGTGCTCCTACCGCGTTCGTGACAAACCCAGCGCGTCACACAGGTGCTGAGTTCCGAAGTTGGCTGTACTGCCGCTATCGAGCAGTAGCCGAGCAGTGTGCTCCTCGCCCGCAGCGTTCAGCACGCTCACCAAAGCCTCGGACAGTAAAACATGGGCCAAAGTGACATCATTAGAAGTAGAAGGTAAAGGATTCACTAAAAGTCGGCTTGGGCATGCATTTCGGAATTCCGAAATTTGGTAATTTCGAAAGAATTCCGTAATTTCCGTTAGTTTCGAAACTGACAACCTGAATTTCGGATTTCCGAAGTTTTAGACAGTATACTAGTCGAATAGAAGACGGACGAAGGACGAAATAGAAGTTTGGGGTACATCTGCAAAAACCAATTTAGAAGTGATACAGGTGGCACAGAATAAACTTATTAAAGTACTCTTTATTTACGATTTTCTGACTCCAACTGTTAAAGTATATATAGAAACCAGAATAATGTACATTGCACAAACGAGTCTGGTACCTAATCCCGAATGACAAAAGCCCGAATAACAAATGCCCGAACACTAAGGCCCGAAGAATTACTTGCTCGAACGCTTAAAATCTCGATGGTTCATAAGCCCGAAAACTCAAAAGGCCGACACAGAAATGGCCGAACACTATTCGCCGAAGAATCATTAGCCCTAATGCTTAAAATCCCGATCGTTCATAAGCCCGAAAACTCTTTATATAGATAATATCAAAATAAACGACACAGTAGCTTGTTTCTTTTGGTGAACTGTGGACATTCCGGGCGCTAGCCTTTAAAATGCCTGACCACATTTTTGGGATTTATGGTCTTGAGCTGTATGTATAAAAGTATGTACGTAGGTAACAAAATGAATACAAATTATTCTTTGAAATCAGTATATGTTCTTAATTTTCTATTGAACATTAAACAATCAAATATCATTTAGAAAAAAAAATTGTTTTGTAGGCAATTAAAAAGTGGAAAAAAACTTTAATATCTTTCACGAAAAATAGATCTTGTTCCACTTTAGTTAAACTCTCCGGTATTTTAATATCTTCCAATGTACTGGGTTCCGTTGGTGCATCCGGCTTTCTAGCGCGTCTAATAATTTGACGCAGTGCATTTTTATTTGGGATTGCACATGCACTAGTACTCGTTATCTCACCCAAATTGTTTGTTATAATTTGTGCCGGTGATGCCATGCTGTTGAGAACTGCATCCTTCTTTAATGCATTTTTCAAAACCATTTCATATTTTTTCGCAGGATCAGGGGCATGATTATGAGCGCACATTTGCTTTATCATTGTGTGCATCCCATTTCCTTTCGGTGATATACTGATTAGCGTACTTTTGCAATAATTATGCCTTTTATTTATGCAGCTCCAATAATATTTTTCATTGATTTTTTTATTAAGTACCATTTTGAAGCCACTGATAATTAAAACGTCTTTACCTTTTTGTGTTTTAAAAGCTTGAACACTGTTATTCGACATAATTATGCACAAAATTAGATACAATTTGCATTTAAAAATATATCCCAAAACAAATACAGCATTAAATTAACGCTTACAACGTAGTAATGATTGATTCATTCAGTTACCTGCTCTTGAAAAAAAATTCACCTACCCTCCATTTATAGAAAAAATAAATAAATGTTCTATATATTAATTTTGTACGAATATGAAAGTAGTATAATAGGTATTTAAAAGTAATTACTTAAATGAACAATGGTTATGTTATGATTTGAAAATTGTAGAAAAATGCCAATTGAATTATCTGTAGGTATCTTACGTAAAGGACAATATTTGTGCGTGCGAGTCGGACTTGTACCACCGTAAAATATCCTGATTTCAAAGAATAATTTGTATCTATTTTGTTACCTACGTACATACTTTTATACATACAGCTCAAGACCATAAATCCCAAAAATGTGGTCAGGCATTTTAAAGGCCAGCGCCCGGAATGTTCACAGTTTACCAAAAGAAACAAGCTACTGTGTCGTTTATTTTGATATTATCTATGTAAAGAGTTTTCGGGCTTATGAATGATCGGGATTTTAAGCATTAGGGCTAATGATTCTTCGGCGAATAGTGTTCGGCCATTTGTGTGTCGGCCTTTTGAATTTTCGGGCTTATGAACCATCGAGATTTTAAGCGTTCGAGCAAGTAATTCTTCGGGCCTTAGTGTTCGAGCATTTGTTATTCAGGCTTTTGTCATTCGGGATTAGGTACCAGACTCTGCACAAACATATATTTATTTAACATGCATCTTTATTCGGAAAGTACTAAATAAAAAGATACATACGGAATTAAGCTTCTCTAAGGCCAAACAATTAACAAAGCTAAGACCAAGACTAGGAAAAGAATTACAATTACGCCCAGCACGCACTAATTACGGAAAAAAATGTATTTTAAATGAAGGCGTCGCAATCTATAACAAACTACCAAATGACATTAGAGTAGCAAAGTTAACAACCACCTTTAAAAGACTACTAAAATCATATTTATTAATAACCTTTAATCTTTAATATATTAAAAATTAAAAAAAAAATAACTAAATAATAAATTATGCGTAATAATATACAAAACCAACTTAATAAATTTATTAAAAATAAGAATACACATTTAAAACATAATGATAAAATAGGTATAGTTTAAATCTTTTGGAAAACTTATGTAAACATTGCGGAATGATCATTATTATCGATAACTTAATAATAATATTAACTCTGAATATTTTTCAAGAAAAGTAACTGTATAATACTCTTGTTGTTGATCGAGCACAAAGTACGCTCATGCCACTTCCAGTGTCGTTAGTTCAACGTGTATTTGTTGTTGGGGCTACTCGCCGAGCGCCTAGCGGTCGAACCAGAGTTTTAATAAAACTACTTTCGTGTTTTGTTAATTTTTATTGATCGCTTTGTTTTTGTGTCGTTCAATGTGTTTTAAAATAATTTTGTATCTCTCATGTAAGTGAATTGTAAATTCTTTATGAGAAATTAAATATCTTTAACCCCATACTATGTAATTAATTAAATAACGGCCATTATTGTTTTGTTTTGAATTTTATTATGAACTAGCGGCCCGCTCGCGACTTCGCCCGCTTGTGTGAACACCCGTATCCTATAGTACCCTATACTTAGCAGCGCCACCTATCGGGTCCAGTTATATACATTATACATATAAACCTTCCTCTTGAATCACTGTATCTGTTAAAAAAAACGCATCAAAATCCGTTGCGTAGTTTTAAAGTTCTAAGCATACATACATACATAGGGACAGCGGGAAGCGACTTTGTTTTATACTATGTAGTGATAAGTACCTACTAATAATTTCTGTACAAAAAGTAATGATATCCCATCAAAAACATAAATGTGAAATGAGAGCCAAGTTCAATCACACTAATATTATAAATGCGAAAGATTGTGTGTATGTGTGTATATTTGTTGCTTCATCACGCTGCGAATGGATGGATTTGGATGAAATTCGGCATACAGATAGTTTATGACCTGGATTAACACATAGGACACTTTTTATCCCGATATTCCCACGGGACGGGGACCACGCGGGTGAAACTGCGGGCGGCCGCTAGTATTATCATGTATGCCTTGGTTGTTGACTTCAACGACAAAAGAAGTGAGATCTAAATGAGTTCAATGGTCAGTCCTGAAATTTATTTATAACAACATAAAATATTTTATAACAACTTAAAATATAATTTCTTCTTATAACTTAGGATAATCTGTAGAAAACGGAAAACCAGCCCAGGTCTGGAAATTTCTGAATAATTTGGGCATCGGAAAATCACCTCAGACAACTATCCCAAAAGATTTAGATCTTAACTGTCTAAACAAACACTTCTGCTCTTCTACCAATTTTGATACGGTTACTAAGTCAAACACTTTAAATTATCTTTCAAGTATTTCCAGCCCCAATTACCCACCTTTCGTCTATTGCCCTTACTTATTTTATTGCGTTTACGCCAGCATAAATATGTTGTCTCAGGCGATATAAAAAAAATGTACCGGGCCGTCATAGAACTTAATTCTATTCAAAGGCCACTTCAAAAAATAATATTTCGGTTCGATCCAAAGGAACCTCTTTCAACCTACACTTTGAACACGGTGACCTATGGTATGCTTCCGCCCCATAATTGGCAACAAAATGCTTAGATAACTTAGCCGACAAGGTCGAAGATAGTGTTGTCAAAAGTGCTATAAATCATGATTTTTACGTCGACGATGTTTTGTCTGGATCTAGCGATAGCAGTCAGACAATACAGCTAGCAAAACAATTAGCGTCACTCCTCTCTACGGCAAAATTCAACCTGCGAAAGTGGAGGTCATATTGTCCTCAAATTTTGGCCCAAATCACAAATTCTGACTCTGAACAGTCAACTAATCTAATAGATTTTTCTGAGCAAGGCCAAGGCCATCATTACTCAAAAACATTAGGCCTTAACTGGAATTATGACTCTGATTCGCTTAGTTTTTCTATAAATATTGACCCATTAAAAAGACTAGGACCGTAATTTTATTAAGGCTGCACGGATTGCATCCTAAGCAATGAAAAATTAAAAAAGATAGAATGTGAGTTTGAATTGGCATTGACAGGCATTGGCATTGGTGGGTGCAAGACAGTGTATAAAACGTCTACGGACTCGCTCACTTTGCACGTAGATAAATGTAGATTTTGGTGTGACTCAACGATTGTTTTAGGATGGTTGTCGACTCCATCAAATCAACTAAAATCCTTTGTCCGTAATAGAGTCAACGAAATGCAAGAAAGTACCTGTGGTCATGCCTGGAGCTACGTACCTTCGAAACCCAGCTGATTTTGTGTCACGGGGCTTAGCTGATGTTACCTTCATTTTTGTCAAAAGACGAAAAAGAATGACCCTCTATGCCTAAAACTGTGAAACATGATCAGTCGGAAGTAGTGACTCATATCATTAGTGGTAGTTGTAATGATAGTGATCATCAGTCATAGTTGTAGTAGCGCTTTTTATCTAACTTATCAGCAGTTAGCTAGGGTTAGCAGTACAAACTTTATTTACAAAATTTTCTAATTTCAGTAAATTACAGCGAGTTGTAGCGTATTTATGTAGATTCGTAAATAATTTAAAAAAATCAATTGTATGGCAATCTCTCTAATAGAATTACAAAAATCGCATAATCTTATTTTACATTGTGCACAAATTCAAATGTTTCGTGACGAATACATAGTTTTAAAATCAAATAAGAGATTGCCTCGAAAAAATAAATTAATTTCATTGACCCCTTTTATCCGCGTGGGCGGAAGGAAGGCTTGATGATTCTCCCTACGACTTTAATATAAAACATCCAATCTTAATCTGTTCAAAACCATATATTATCCCATCTTATATTTCAAATGCAACATAAAGTTCTATTACATGCTGGTCCCCAGCTTCTTTTGGCTAACATACGCCAAACTTATTGCCCTCTTAAAGGCAAAAACTTATCCAAAGTCATTGACAAATGCATTACCTGTTTCACGGGCTTCAGATTAGAGCATGATCCGTCAACCACGACTTTGATGCTACGCCCAGAAAGAAAGCTGGCGACCCACGCACACCATTTCTCAGGAAGTCCGTATGATGGAAGGTTAGAGAGAAGAGCCCTGTGCCATACTCTGTCGAAGGCTTTCGCTATGTCCAAGCCAACTGCTAGCGTCTCCCCTTTCCTCTCAACTGCCTCCGCCCATCGGAGAGTGAGGTACACTAAAAGACAAAGAAAGGTTTTTTAACATACAAACATACCCACGTCAAACCGAATATTGAAATACATATTACTAACCTTCCTTTAATACGAAAATTACCGGAAGATGCTAAATAAAGTGCACAATGACTGAAACTGTATGTTACATTTTATTAAATGGTGCATATCACATGTAACATAGTGTTAAGCTATCGTGTTAGTTTACTATCTGATGATGCACGCGATCACTATGCATATGAAATTATATAAAATCATCAGTGTTTGATAGCGTGCATTTTGTTAACAGCCGAAGCAGCTATGAGAACTGTTTGGTTTATTTTGTTATGTTTTATTGAGTTTTGCACAACTCAAGGACCACCGCCGGTAAGTTTTTATTCGTTTATTTTAAAAAAATGAAATGCGCTATTTAAAACTTATTCAATCATCAATTGCTGCAACTGAAAACTGTTGTAGTTAATCGAAACTCGCAACTAGAGTTGTTATGTCTGCGCAGTTTCTTTAGGTTACTTAAAACAGATGCCGAGATCTGTATCAACCTCAGCGCTGGCCTTAAAAATTTTTTTGCAAAAACAGTTCTTCAATCAATCAATCGATTATTTTAATGATGACTGATCAAATATTTCTATTCATTTCTATTCTAACACTGATTTAAATAACAAAGAACCAAATTTATTTTAAGTGCCAATTGCTGCGCTAAAGCTGAATTAAATAATTATGAAATATAGTGAAAAAATTAAATGCACAACCGACCCAGCCAGGAATCGAACCTGGGTCTTCCTTCCAGCTGCAATGACCATTATGCTACCGGGAAGGCTTCCTGGCTTTGTCGGGTGGGCATTTAATTTTTTCACTATATTTTGTAATTATTTAAACAAATTAATCTTAAACTACATTTTACATAATAGATAAAATAATAAAATATCTACGTATTAGGGGGGCAGTGCGCAGACGACGACGGAGTTTTGTCCGTTTCATTTGTTACTTTCAGCATAGAATAATTAATAGTACCAGAGTTTCAGTCCCTCGTGTGCGATATGTCGATGAAGTTGTAAGCGATTTATTTGACGGACAAATAAGTTCGCGAACAGCAGTCCGTCGCGTCGTCTGCGCAACCCTTACCCACAAAATGGCAACTTTTCCCACCAGGAAGAAAAAGAATACGCATTTAACTTCGTCTCGCCACCGTACGTGTGCGAGGATCAAGTTAGCCACCAATTCATTGATACCTCGGACATGGGAGTGTATAGACACAACGAGACCTCGTCATATATAGTGGGGGAAATAAAGATGCTTAAGGAAATGGACTCTTGCATACAAGTAAGTACCAGTTAACATGAATACCTACTTACAATCAAATAAATAATAAAATGTTCAAATAATTTTTAACGCAAATCTTGTTGCGAACAAATTACAAAAACACAAATGTTGAAAAGGCGCCCATTCAAACCTTTGGCTTTCAAAGTAAAAAGTGTTGAATAATTTCGGCGGGTTGGTTAGAACCACGATAGCTCAATTGGAAGAGAACCTGACCCGGTATGTCAGAAGGGTGCAGGTTCAAATCCTGCTCGTGGAAATTTTTCAACATTTGTGTTTTTTGTAAATAAATAATAGTATTTTTTATCGAATATTATTATTATACTCTTAATTTATTTTTAATCTGAGATCTAGGTTTTATAAAAATTATATAAAAGTCAAATATAACAAAATATCATACAAAAATACAACTTTTATAAAAACCTAAACCTAGAACGCCGCCAGCAGCGGAGCAGGACTCAAGCTACCGGCGATTAAGACTGCAGAGAAAGCAACCTCCTGACAATGCGTGCCGTGTCCAGGAGTGTTGCCTTCTGTATCTGGCCCTTGATCCAGCCATCCAGCGAAAGCCTCTTGAGATGTTGGTCGAGTCTCTTTATTATTTTAATATTTATTAGAGGAGCTCGATGGCGCAGTGGTTAACGCGCCCGGTCTGCGAGTGCTGAGATTAAGCAACTTTCGCAAAGGCGATCGGCCATCGGAATATCTATCCAAAAATCCAAAAATTTACCATCTCTCGCTCCTCAGCGCTTCAATACATAGATTTATGATTAAGTTATGGCCTTCACACTGCAGATCAAATGCGGGTAGATAATTATGTAGATAATAGATCTAAATAATTTAAATAATTAAATGAAATAATTATTTTTTTAATTTTTATTTTTAATTAGTTTTCTAATTTATCTACCTATGTTAAGATTAAGACTGACGACTTACAAATATTAATTTAGCAATAATTTGAAGTCTTTTCATATGTGATTTTTGAGATAATAATTATGTGCCTTTAAGTAAAGTTAAAGACTGACCACTAATAAGTGTTAATTCCGAAATAGTTAAATTGTTTTTTAGATTATATAGACTGAAAACAATAAAAATATTTTCATTTTACGACTGTGCTTCTTGGACCATTGAACCCCTCAAATTTTTATATGACATTTGTATGGAACTATCCACTGAACCCCTGCTTGATTCACTGCACTACAGTCCTATGTAAAATCCACAGCACCCCGCTCAGCGAGGTGCTGTGGATCATAAGGACTTTTATTTAAATAAACATTTTACTCATAACATAGTCAATTTACGGGTAATTGTTTATAAAAATACATTAGCCGATGAATGTAGCTTTTGGTAATAATAATAGATGAACTGGTAATGACAATATATTTAAGTTATTGATACATGAAAGGTAAGTGATCCACTGCACCCCCTCTCCTCTAGGTTATTATCTAAAAAATACTTAACTATCTTAACACAAAAATCACAGAACCAATTAAAAATTAGAATACCAATTTCTTTAAGAAGCTAAGTACTTAAAATAATTAATGGACCAAATTTTCTTTTTCACATTGAACTTTTTAAGCATAAAAAAAAACTAAAACATTTGCTTCATTAACTGTACTCTAAGCCAATTCATAGTTGAAACCGAGGGAAGTCGATACGGCGGAAGTTGAAACCGGGGGAAGTCGATACGCAGGGAATCGATACCGGGGGAAAAAATCGTGTTGAGCACTCCCAAAAAATAATAAAGAATTTCATTGAAATTTTACTGAATGACAGCTAGGAATCAGGTGGTACTTACATCACACATATCACCAATTCACTAGCTCATTTTATGTCCCCACTGATATAGAGAAAGGGCCATAAACCACCACGCGGGCCCAATGCGGATTCGTGGTTGTTAAAGTTTGCTAATGTGGCCGAGACTATCGGCTTTACGTGCCTTCCGAAGTACGGAGAAGCTCGAGATGATACATTGTTAGTCACCCATCCGATGACCGGCCTTTGCGAAAGTTGCTTAAGAGGAAACACTAAGGTCGACTGATTATATGAAAAGTAGAAAAAATCAACGTTTCCTAGTCCCCTGTTTCCTCCTCCAAAACTGAACCGATTAAAAATTGGCCAGATTTTTGCTGTGTTCAGACATCCAGCAAACAAATTTGTCGAGATTATATAAAAAAAGCAAAACATAGGGACACAGCCAAAGCTTTTCTTCAATTTTTAATGAAAAAAATAATTAAATCGGTCCAGTTTGGAGGAAGAATCAGGGGACTACGAAACGTTGATTTTGTATATTTATTTATTTTGTTTATTTATTTCACATAATCAGTCGACCCTCGTGATTCCTCTTAAGCCACTACTCTACTCATCTTTACATAAGTAGTATAAAACAAAGTCGCTCCCGCTGTCTGTACTCTTAGATCTTTTAAACGCAACGTATTTTTTGAGAGTGAGAGTGATTCGGAAAGAAGGTTTATATGTACGAGTAATACATGCATTATATTAAGTTTGACGCGGCACCGATTGCTCCTGTGTTTAGATTGAAGTGACTGTTGAGAAGACCACCGGCAGCCGTACCGAAGTGATGGCCACCCACGACATTTGTAACTTGTGCAACGAGATGACGTCTGAAAGCGACTACCACACGTATCTTAAGAACCTCGGTTTCCCCGAAACCTGCCCGATTAAGCCGGTAAGTTGGTACTATGCATCATCATGGAGCCTCTTGGCTTGTTCTCGACCAGAGCTGTAACACCTTATTTTGTCTTCTTAGACCCCAAAAGGTAAGCTAACCCTTTTGACCGCCACAGTCGACTATAACTATTAGACTTTCCGGAGGAATTGGGTTAATGTTGAGATGATTATTGTGATAATCCCAAGCATAGGGCTATAATCGATAAAATGAATGAAATTGTAATACGCATACTATCTGATGCTGCATCAGCGACGTATCGTGGCAAATGCCCCAGGAGGGATGGTTATATAGCGGGGTGGAATAGGTATGTCGCGGATTCACATAGGGAGGCGCGACTTAGATTTAAAATATGGGTAGAATGGGTAAACCGCTCTCCGGTATACGAAGAAATGTTAGAAAGTAGGAAATGTTTTAAAAATAAATTCAAATGGTGTCAAAACCGACAAGATCAAATAAAGAGGGATGTTTTAGCTTCAGACTTATCAGGAAAAAATTTCGTAAAATTCTGGAAAACCACAAGTAAATTAAATATCAAACCAAGTGTTCAGGTGAGCGTGGGGGGCGAACATAATCTAAAAACAATTGCAAATGTTTTTAAAGATCATTTTGTGGTAAAGTCCCCGTTGGACTCTGTATCGGGTCGCTATGGTGGGGGCGTCGTGTCTGAGAGATCTGTCAAGTTTACAGCAAAAGCTGTGGCTAAGCTCATTGCAGGTATGACAAAAGGGAAGTCTCCCGGACACGATGGCGTAAGTATAGAACATTTTAGGTATGCTGGGGTACACCTACCAAGTATACTTGCAATGCTTTTTAATTTTAGTCTGGGGCATGCCTATCTACTGGAACCATTAATGCATACAATTGTAGGAGGTACCTATTGTAAAAAATAAGACGGGTGACACATCTGACATAGGTAACTAAAACTACTGGCCCATATCGCTTGTTACCACAACTGCAAAAATGCTTGACAGTTTGCTTATCTGTCTCGCGAAGTATGTAGAACTTCACGATGCCCAATTTGAGTTCAAACCAGGGGGCCCTCCGCCTAACTCTCTCGCTTTCGATCGCTTTGAAGGCGAGGCGAGGAGGAGGCGTCATCTTGTCATTTCGAAAGCAATATGAAAGCAATATCGAAAGCTATAGGCTATAGCTTTCAATATTATTCGATATTATATTTTAAGGCGAGGCGAGGGCCTCCCTTTCAAAGCGATCGAAAGCGAGAGAGTTAAGCGGGTGGGGGGCGGGTGTGTCTACAGAGAGCGTCATTTTCAGTCTTAAGCACACTGTCAAGTATTACGAATAGGAAAACGCCGGTATATGCGTGCTTCCTGGATTTATCCAAGGTTTTGACCTGGTAAACTATGACCTGCTATGGGAGAAGCTGAGGAGCGCTGGTATGCTTGCGGAGTGCACAGATTTGTTTAGGTTTTGGTATAAGCACCAAAGGAACCAGATAAGATGGGCGGGTGCCTTGTCGGATGAGTATTCCCTTTGATGTGGCGTGAGACAGGGCAGGATTAGCTCGCCCACCCTCTAAAAAGGGTCAATCAGCTGATCGAGGAGCTCAGCGGCATGCATCTCGGCTGTTACATAGACGGACAGTGTGTCAACAACCTGAGCTATACTGATGACATGGTGCTGCTGAGCCCCTCGATCGGGGGGTTGATAAAGTTAGTGGGTATATGCGAGTCGCATGCGGGGGCCCCTGGCCTGGTGTATAATGCCAAAAAGTCTGAAATCCTCGTATTTAAGGCCGAAAAACGTACACCGGGCTATGTGCCTCCAACTACTCTAAATGGATCAATGTTGAACAGTGTATGTAAATTTAAGTATCTGAGCCATATTGTCACAACAAATCTAAATGACGACGAGGATATTGAGAGAGAGCGTAGGGCGCTGGCGGTAAGGGGCAACATGCTTGCACGCAGGCTCACTCGATGTATGGCGGAGGTCAAAATTACCCTTTTTAGGGCATTTTGTCAATCGTTTTACTCGAGTATGGTCTGTGGGTGAGTTACGCGTCGAGCCTACAGAAAACTACGCGTGCAGTATAACAACGCCTTTAGAGCGCTGCTGTGACCGCCGCGGTTCTGCAGCGCCTCGGCATAGTAGAATAAAACCTACTATGGCCTCGGGAATGTTCGGGGACGCACGGATTGACGCATCATTAGCAGCTATCTCGCACAGCTTTTACACGTTTGTCACTAGGGTGCCTCTAAGGCAGTGCCTATGTTGTACTAGTACTAGGTTTTATTTGCCATGCGATTATGTTTACGAATACGAGAATCTATATGGCAGCGCCTACTGGTGGAATTATTTGGCCATATTTAAATCTCGTTTTCGTTAATGTTAACGAATTGCTAATAAAACTCGCAATAGGCAAACTGGTGACAAAATGTATTATAATTTTGCTAAACAACTGTGAAGCTGTGTGTGCCGGACCGGTACGTGTGACTAACATTTTGAAAGAAGCGCCAATTACCCGAGCCCTGCGCACTATTAATAAAGTCGCTGACGATATTGATATATTCAACTGCTCTCTAAATGAATTCACGAAATATGTTCTTTGTTATAGAAATAGTTAGATAATAAGGAACTACACTATCGCATTAGGAATAAGTATCCTGTAATGATAGTTTGTAAAAAAATAAATAAATAAATAAATAAATAAATAAATAAATAAAAGTAATCTGTGGTTATACTTAATAAGTTCAATTTCTGGGCAAAGGACGCCATTATTGAAATCAAATCTTTGCTACAAATTGATAGGTAGGTACTGGATTTATCGCCACGTTTCGAAACACAGTTTGCCCGACCTGGGATTTGAACCCAGGGTATCGGACCGAGGGCTTTGCCACTCGGCCAGCGAGGCGTAGTCATCACCATCTGGGGTGTGGGGTACGGAAGCGAAATCTTTTATTGCTAAAGTAGGGCACCGTTTAGCGGATCGTGGGTACGATCGCCGCTGCGGGTAATACCTGGTTCAGACACTCTCCCTGGCAATACAACCAACGTGGTAACACTGCCGGTATCATGGGAACCTTTGAGCCGGGGGTGGCCCGTGGTGGTCTTTTAGATTAAGGTAAAATATTTAATTATTATAATTATTTGTATGTATGAATTTATATTTTTGTTCACATAGTGTTATATTTTAAATTATAAAAACTTTCTAATTAAATTTAATTATAAGTAATCTTATTTAATTTAATGTTTTGAATCCTTTATTATAAATTTTATTACAAAATTTAAGTTGATTTATTATTAGACTTGAATTGAATAAGCATGTTGCTTACACATATCTGTGGAGTTACAGCCTACCTACTTTAATAATATATGTAAATCTTATACCATGTATCTGCTGAAAATCTCTTTTATGAAATAAATTAATAAATAAAATAAAATAATACATGCTCCGTTTCACAGGGCAACTACCGCGTCGATAATTGGGTGATGGATTCAAAAGATCTACCATGTACGGCGGCGAACGAAGCGTCCTACCAAGTCACGTTGAAGTTCTACAAGAACCCGACATGTGACTGCGAAAAACAGATACTCTTGGGTTGTATAAAAATAGGGTTTAATATAGAGCTTGTCTAAATGTATAAGCAAGTAAATGTTAAGAAATTTACTGCTTGTTTAATTTTGTAACTACTTTCAAAAGGGGCGGTTGACGAAAACACAGGTACCTACCTACATGTGATTGAAATAATAAATTAATCAACTCACACTTCAATTGAATTAGAAATACATATGTATAGTGTATATACAATACATAGAATCGCACCTATTCCTAAAAACATAACTACTCATTTTTACAGCACGAATGCGCACACACCCTTCCACACACACACACGCACATGTGCACGCGCACGCGCACGCGCACGCACGCACGCAAAATGTGCTAAAAACTTTTTATAAAATGTTCAAAATGATTTTTAAAGCAAATTTTGTTGCGAACAAATTACAAAAACACAAATGTTGAAAAAATTTCCACGATCTTTAATATTTGTAAAAATATTATGATCGGATGTTAATGACGGTAGTTGTTGACATTGAATGGGCGCCTTTTGGCTTACAAAGTAAAAAGTGTTGAATAATTTCGGCGGGCTGGTTAGAACCACGATAGCTCAATTGGAAGAGCACCTGACCCGGAATGTCAGGAGGGTGCAGGTTCAAATCCTGCTCGTCAAAATTTTTTCAACATTTGTTTTTTTTTTTAAACTTTTTTCCTGGCTGGGTCGGGTGGGCGTTTAATTTTTTCGCTGTATTTTATAAATATTTAATTGAGCTTCAGTGCAGCAATTAGCACTTAAAAATAAAAAGTAAAAATTTACTTTGCATAGCCATCGGTTGCAATAACCTTTGGATAGATGGCACTGTGCCGCAATAAGCACTCAAAAAAATTAAAAAGCAGTGACAAAATTCAGCGCTTACGTCAGCTTTCCCGGTAGCATTGCGGAAGACCCAGGTTCGATTCCTGGCTGGGTCGGGTGGGCGTTTAATTTTTTCACGTTATTTTATAAATATTTAATTGAGCTTCATTGCAGCAATTAGCACTTAAAAATAAAAAGTAAAAATTTACTATAGCGTTGTGTTATCAAATTTGTGGTATTTCATCTGCAACTTAGAGCATTAAACCAAATGGAGAGGCCATGCGCACTAATTTCTATGAAAAAAAGTTTGTAATTTTCTGCGGGGGACGAGGTAACGCACACAAATACAGTTTCACACTGATGCATTTTTCAATGACGTCGCTACGCATGCAAACGACAAAATTAATACTAGCATAAACTAGACGCACACCTTCGATCAACAATACACTAGATAACCGGTCAGGGTGTCAAAAACGGCCGAGCGAATAACGCCTCACATTCAAAGTAGGGTCTTATTTCTATTTAGTTCGTTGTTGACTGCGCCAACATGATAACGTACCACAATGCATCAGTGTGTATTCAAAAACTGTAAAAATAACTATCGAAATAAAAATATATCGGTAGGAATATCATACTTTCGGTAAGTAAATGCTTTTTCATAACATAAATAATAAAATTACCTAACAGTTTTTATGAAATAACAATCTTTAATTTTTAAAACCAACCCACGCGCCTACATATGCTAATGTTTGGCCAACGTATTGTTGCTCTGGGACAATGAATCTATGGAGTAGTTTAAAAAATTTTATAGATAGTACTTCTCAATTATATTTTTTATTTCTATATTTCCTGGCGACCCATTTCAATGTGCAAAATGGATTTCCATAGTAGCGGAAGAGAGACAGGAGGATTTTTTTAGACCTAAAAAAAAATCTGTAATTTGCTCAATACATTTCAAAAAATCCGATATTATGGGGAATGCACAAAGACGTCGATTGAGGAAAACGGCTGTCCCCAAATTTAATAATTTAAATTTGAATTTGAATTTGGTTTATTGTTCTTTATATGAAAACTACCTCAAATAATGTATATTGTTACATAAATAAAACAATTTGATTGTGATTATATTGTTGTTTACATTACAATTTCTCATCAGGATTCTTTCATTTAAGCATGTTTTCCAACCATGCTCAAGGTAGGTATAGTTCAATATCAGTTAATTTGTACTGAATCTACTATTACATAAATGTATGCAAAGTATAATAAATTGCTTTTTGTATACAATTTTGCAGTCAAATGCATAAGCCATAAAATAAAATAAAATAAACCTAATTCCTTATTAAAAATAACTTCCTTAAAACAAAAAATAAATTACTAAGTGCGACTCCATAATACTCTGTTCGGAGCAAGTAAAGTCAACAATGCAAAAATTCGAAATGAAGTAAGTAACATTTCGTGTCTGCCATTTGCTGTTTTATTTTTATGTAATAAGGTCGAATTTGGATGTAAAGGGTCTTTGTATATATTTTTAAATACACAAGTGTTTATTTAAATTTCTTATCTCTTTCTGTCGTTTTCGACGTAAGATCGTAAGTGAATGTCTTAATAATCAAAACTGTGCTTTATTCCTTGCAAAAAAAGTATAAACTAGGTTGAAATTATCATAACTTAGGATAGTTTTTCTCCATTTATAGTAAAGTCTGCCAGTGCCATATTTGAGATTTGTTTTAGTTCGTGAGGCGTTATCTAGTGTATTGTTGATCGAAGACGCACACTAATAAATTCACACACAGGGATAACCTGTCTGTGCACGAGTCTGACGGCACCTTTATGTAAACGTCGATAGTGCTTGACACTATCGATTTAATTTGTCGATGCCAATAATAATGACATAGCCCGAAAAGTTGCTAAGCCTAAGCCTAAGCCTAGCACACTCGGGGCAGGTCCACGGTGGACGCGATACTTGCCCTTCGACGTACTACCGATGCGGCAGTCGCAAGAGGGGAAAGGGTGTTAGCGGTTTCGCTTGATATAGCGAACGCTTTTAACACCCTCCCCTTCAGCTGTATTAACCAGGCCCTGCTTTATCACAGGGTGCCCTGGGTAGGGTAGGGTAGGGTGCCCTGGGTATAAGGAGGGTCCTGAGGGACTACCTCCAGGATAGGAGGATCCTATTCCTGGAGAAGGGCGCGGAGCGCATTAGTGCTCGCCGTATGGTGTGCGGTGTTCCGCAGGGGTCGGTCCTCGGACCCCTCCTGTGGAACATCGGATACAACTGGGTCCTGAGGGGAACTACTCTCCCCAGGACGGGTGTCATCTGCAATGCGGATGACACCCTAGTCACTGCGCGTGGCGGTGACTACCAGCATACGGTTAGACTCGCGTCAGTCATGGCCACTTTGACCGTATCGAGAATCCGTCAATTGGGGATGGAGGTAGCTCTTGCAAAGACGGAGGTGATGGTATTCCACGGCCCTAGACGAAGACCGTCTGGCAGCTGGAGCGTTACGGTGGACGGCGTGCGTGTCGAAATAAAGTCCCGGATGAAGTATCTGGGACTCATCCTTGACAGCCGCTGGACATTCGAGCCACATTTTTCCGAGATGGCGTCTCGGGTGGTAAAGGCTGCAATGGCGCTCTCGCGCGTTCTCCCCAACGTTGGAGGTCCAGGCGAAAGCTGCCGTAGACTGTACGCCGGAGTGCTGCGCAGCATGGCACTCTACGGCGCACCGGTCTGGTCCGATTCGCTCTCCCGCAAGAACGTTGTTTGCCTACGTAGGCCACAAAGGGTGGCTGCGGTGAGAGCCATTCGTGGATACCGGACGGTGTCGTTTACGGCAGCGACAGCCTTAGCAGGCATGGTCCCGTAGGAGCTCGAAGACCGAAGTCTTCGAGCTCCGCTCGGAGGGAAGGGCTGGTGGCGAACGCCTCACCCTGGAAGAGGTCCAGGACGCCAGACGTGGTGCGCGTGAAATGGCAGTGTGGCACTGGGAACACCAGCTGGAGTCCCCAGTGGCCGGTGTCCGCACTGTCGAAGCCATTAGACCAGTCTTATCGAGCTGGCTTGACAGGCCCTTCGGGCACATGACGTATCAATTCAAAAAAATTCAAAATTCAAAATCATTTTATTCAGTTTAGGCTACAAGTAGCTCTTATGAATGTCACTATACCATCGGTTCGTAAGTCTACTCTGGGCGGGAGATCTTGTACTGAGAAGAACCGGCAAGAAACTCAGCAAGTGTCAAGATCTTTTCTCCCTTACAGCGTCAAAAATATTGGAAAATGCCCGATCATAGCAGGACACTTTCCATTACAAATAAACACAAAACATACTTATAGAAGAATATATAAAAAAAATATATATATAAAAAAAAAACAAAAAAATAAAAATTCTAGGTTAACAAATTTACATCAGGCAAAAGTTTCAATTTCCACAATGTCATACAGTACCACTACAGCATTCTAGTAAAAGTCAAAAATTGTTTTAGAAGAACAAAGTCAAACTATAGTGAATAATACTAAAAATAAGATAAGTATGCAAGAGCAGACCAGCCTCCACAGGCGGCACCCGTTCACGAGTATAACACAGATACTGACCGATCACGGTTGTTTCGGCAAGTATCTGTGTCGAATTGGAAAGGAGGAGAGCACCATCTGCCATCAGTGCGGAGGATACGGCGCAGCACACTCTCCAGGTGTGTAGTGCCTTCGCCTCGCAGCGACGCACTATGGAGATGGAGCTCGGAGGTAGGGGAACCCTCGCGCTTCCCGACGTTGTGGCTGCAATGTTGGAAAGCGAGGGTAACTGGAGTGCGGTGGCACGTTTCAGCGCCGAGTGCATGGGTCTGAAAGAGGAGGCGGAAAGAGCGCGCGAGGACGCGATTGACGCCACTCCTGCCAGGAGACGGAGACGTAGAAGAAGGGGGAGGGACGCAGATCTCCACCCGCCGTAGCCTAGCTCCGTAGCGCAATGTGTCCGGTGTCGGGTTCTGCTCCTGGTGCTGGTCGAACCTGCAAAGAAAGCGTGGAAGTTGTGAGTGAATGAATTGTGTTTGTGTATATATATATGTGTGTGTAAAGACTACGCTGTCCCCGAGGACTACGTAACCACTTGAAGTAACCTCTCTTGAGGTTGAACCACAACACACCCTAATAGGGGTGTGGTGTGGCTCTAGATGTCGCGAACGCGTACCGTCCGTGTGATTGCGTGCGCCGGTTCTAAACGCACCAACGTGCGGATGGACCGACGCAGGTGATCTCACGGGCGTCAGGGTGAACCCCGCGGTTTAATTCCCTCGGGACAGACCCCGCGGTCTTCACCGTATCGGAATTTGGTCCCCCAGAGGTTTAGTGAGTATCCCCCTCCGTCTCGCCCTTCCCAGCCTTGGGCTTTTCCCTTGGCAGCCGACTGGGGACAATGGCAGTCTCCATGATAGTTGGTGGGTAGTGGAAAGGCGGACGGGTGAGTCTCACATAACCTGGGGCCTCCTCAAGGCCCCGGTATGCGTAATGCATTCCTCTGGGAAAAAAAAAAAAAAAAAAGCCTAGCACACTAACTCAATAAAAGCATGACAACACAATAACAGTACAGCACTTTAACCATTATTAACTGGCTCAAAAGACGCCTCGCAGACAAACAATTTGTGTTAAGGCGAAGGGTAAGGCACACTAGCGCCACCAATTGATAATTTGACAATTACTAACGGACCGGATCTTTTTTTAAACATTGCGTACCGTCCGATAACAGGAAAGCATCCATAGTATTTATTTAATAATTGTGCACTACTTTTTGTTGCGTGGTTTATTCACAAAACGGGCTATCGCATTTATTCACAAACAATGCCCACTGTTGGTGTTAGCGAATGAATACAAAAATAAACTTAAAAGTAGTGCACAATTATTAAATAATAGATGTTTGCCTAGTGTCGGAAGGTCCGTAATGTTTGAAAAAAAATCCAGTTTAGCAGTTATCAAATTAAGTTCATTAGCGGCGCTAGTGTGCCTTACCCTTCGCCTTAAATAAATCGATTTCAACCTCCTTGGATACTGCATTGAAATTGTTAGCCGCGCGCAACATATTAGCATGTGATATTAGGTTGGGGAAAAAGTTTCTTCGCATTTTTTAAGAAAATTCAAAACATTTTTTAATATTATAGTTTATTTACATTATTTAATTTAGTTTATTAACTTAAGTATGTAGGTGCCATTTTGTTCGATAAATTTTTGCCATCATGTATAAATTTTTGACATGATCCCATTGCTATAAAAATTTTGGCTGATCACAATACCGCGACAAGTGGTTTTGGCAGTCCTCTCGTGATTTTTGAAAACTGTTTGAAATTGGAATGTACAATTTTAATGAATGCATGCAAGTTAATTTCAAAGTAAAGAAAAACTTATATTTTAGCAATATTATTTTTAGCCGTAAGCAATATTCAACAGTAGGTAAGCAAACCTGGCAACGCGCCTGGACGACAGAGGGGCGGCGCCGCGCCGGCGTAACGACGTTAAGGGGAAGTAGGTATATAAATGGCGGTGTTTGGGAGTTGGTCAAAGAAGACTCCGTTCTATTGTGTTATTGTTTATTTTTATGGCGGCTAGAGTACCTATGCAGAAATACCTAATGCTGTTTGCGGAGGATTGATTAGTTTTGAACTATTCTACGTAGGTGTAACGCATATCTGCGTTTGATCTTATATTGACGTAGCATTTTATGTACATAATATTGTAGCCGCAATCTCTCAAATGAATAATGTTGCTTCGCTCGTGCACAGACAGATTCCTATTTGCGCTCATTTTTTATTTTCACTGACACTCAAAGACGATGTTTACGTGTAAGGCTTGCAAGTTGCAACTGAACTATCCAAACGATTACGAAACGAATTCTGTTGTCTGTTAAAAAAAACGTGACTAATGGCGTGCCGTGGACTAATGTCCATTAGGTACGTTCTATTTCACATAACATTTTTCGTCAATTAACACACTAAACATTTTTATGCACCGACGATGTGCAAATTTAAAATAAGTACTTACATGAAAGAAACGAGTTCAAGTTCCACCACCCACACCACATGTTGTATCGTTATTTACTTAGTTGTAACATTATCTCCGTTTTCTAATGCCAAACAAAGAAAAAAATATAATGAAACGGCTGTATGTATGAACATATTCTTTTGCATTATCAATAATACTTTAAAACAAAAACAGGAGTTTAACGGTAAATTAAGTGTTTCTTAAAAAATATACCTATCTTAAAAGCTAATACACTCCGCACCTTCATATTTTGGTAAATTATACCTGGTTATTACCCCCTACCCACAAAATAAATTAACCAAATATTTGGTGTTGCTTGTCGTAAGGCTGAGCCCATGTAAATTATTCTTAAACTAAAAAACGACAACCGAACTGATGACTTGAAATAACAAAGTTTAGAATAAGTATATTGTACATAACAAATAACTACCTAGTGGTATTCTGTATTGATGTATCCAGACCTTAACGTCGTTATTTAGTTAGAATAACAGAGCTAAAAATTAAAAACAAGACTTTGTTCAACTTGTTCATTATTGACTTGCAAATAGGTACGTAGATAACTCATAATTCTTACGCTAGCTCGCTTGTCACTGTGGCCACCGCGCGCCCCCGTCGCACTCGCTTAGGCCGTAAGTCACCGCGCATTCACTGTAGACGCGTTTCAAAGTAAAGAACAATATCGTTCAAAGAAATTCGTTTATTTACACTTTAGATCGCGACTGTACCCTTTGTAATAAAATAATGCCTTATATCTATAAAAGTAATAAATATTGCGATCTGCATTTTTGTATCAAGTATCGACTAATTATCGACTAATTCTCCATGCAAACAGATCTTCGCTACGTGGTGCACTTCTCGAGCCTTAAAAAACCCTTAATAACTTGTAAACGCGACACCGACTAATTCTGAAACTTAGCGACTAATTTCGACTAATTATCGACTAATTCTCCATGCAAACAGATCTTCGCTACGTGGTTCCATTCTCGAGATACAGGTGTGGCACAGCTGTACTGACGTCAGTACAGCTGTGCCGCAAAAAACCCCTTATAACTTTTAAACGCAAGACCGACTAATTCTGTTACTTGGCGACTAATTTCGACTAATTATCGACTAATTCCTGGCATAGTTAAAAAGTCAGTTTTCCACTGAGGCACAGCTGTGCTAACACACACCAAAGGGAGACGCGCGCTGTGCCTAACGGTGGTCTTGGCTGATTTGTGTGGTGGCAGTACTCTAACCTATAAGATACTCTATGGTGGCCGCCGCTCGCGCGCCGCTGCCCGACGACCGACGACTGGAGCCGATGCCTCCCGAACTTGCTCCCCGGATTGAAGAGCAGTCTTTAATTAGTTGATTTGACTTCTTGGCGGGAAAGTGAAGAGTCATGTCTGCGGTTTTGTTTTATTTTCTAAAATTTGTGTTATGTCGAATATTAATGTGAAATAATGGTGGATCATTAACCGTTAAGTGTTCGTGAGTGAGCATGAGTGTTAGCAAATGAAACAAAACAGTGCAACGTCACTTTTCAAATTCTCTCAAGAAGTCCGCCCTAGGACTTAGTAAAGCCCCACATCTTTACTGAGATACTCGAGGGGTTGGGTGGTATATCATTTCTCATTTCTATTATCATTCATCATCATCATACAGAAAATAAATATTGTTTATTTATGTATTACTTGTTAGAAAAATTACTTTGACACTGGCTAAATGTGCTAATCGCACAAAGCCATCAACAAAATGAAAAAATTAGTTGATTGGAAAAGGGCATATATTGTTGAAACCGCGCCGAATGGTGCCTCTCTTCGTCTTCAGCTCGGCCACTCTCGTGACTCCGTCCACGCCTGGATAGGTCTTACCAACTCGTCCTAATGACCACAATAAGGGTGGTGTTCTTTCTTTCACAAGGACGAGTGAACCACGCTGGACTTCTTCTGTGGAACTGAACCATTTTGTACTTTTCTGTAGCAGAGAAACGTATTCGTTATTAAAACGTCGCCAAAAGTGCTGTATCTGCCTTCATCGATCCAAGCGGGATATGTTAGCTTCAGTCAACTGTGGGTATCGTACAGATAAGAGTGGTCGTGGATGGGAATCCACAGCATCTTGATGGATGGCGGTCTACTACTTAATTTTTTACCACGAACTACAGTGATGTGGAACAAGCTCTCAGCAACAGTATTTCCGAACCATTACGACTTAGGGAACTTCAAGAAACGTGCCTATTCCCTCCTTAAAGGCCGGCAACGCGTCTGCGATTCCTCTTTGTCTTGCGGGTGTTCATGGGCGGCGGCGATTGCTTCCCATCAGGTGACCCGCCTGCTCGTTTGCCTCCTTCTAATATAAAAAAAAAGAGAATAAGGAGCTCGATGGCGCAGTGGTTAACGCGCCCGGTCTGCGATCGCAAAGGTCAAGCAACATTCCCAAAGGTTGGTCATCGGATGGGTGACCAAAAAATGTATCATTTCGAGCTCCTCCGTGCTTCGGAAGGCACATAAAGACGTTGGGTCCCGGCTGCATTAGCAGTCGTTAACAACCACCAATCCGCACTGGGCTCGCGTTGTTGCTTATGGCCCGTTCCATCCATAGGGAAGGCTCGTGCCCCAGTAGTGGGGACTTGAAATGAGCGGGTGATGAATACCGAGATATTTACAGGGACTTATTAAAAAAAGGTGGAAACTTTAGGCGCACATAATACTTACAAAACACATTTTTGTTTGACCGTTAGCCTTATACATAATGCAATTCGGATGCAATTTTAAATAAAACACAGATACACTAAAAAAATAGAATTTAATTTGACCCTCAACCTCTAAACGACAAAAATGTTAGTACAACCACAATATTAAAGTACTTTGAACTATATATTTAAGAGATCTATGTTTATTAGGTAAAATTACTGGACTATTATATATAAAGCGAAAATAATTTTGGAAAAATAGTAAGTAAAAAAAAAGAAAACCAATAAGTGTTCAATAAATTTATTAAAAAAAATACAAAACAAAAAACGCTCATCCATGCTTGCTATCCCAACGTTAAAGATTACAAAATAAACTAGCAAATAGTTGTGTTAACAAGTGTATATACATAAATACTATATCTCAGTAGTGCACAAAATTGCGAGAGGGAATTAACAATATAATATATAGAGGCAGTAATAATTCAATGCGTACCTCTAGTCTTTAGAAACTAACGTTAGAAAAATGCTTATTAAATGTATTTTTTAAACTAATATTATGCTGCCTGAATATAACAAAAATTTCGAAAAATATGTCTATACGAATAGTTCGTTCTATACAAAATACATCTTTCTTTACTCTAAGAGACCAATATAGTAGAAACACTTCATGTTCACATCATAATCTAAAATATATACTGCTATATTTCTTAAAGTCAATTATATATTACTTTTCGAGTCTTAAATTATATATAACCTAATACTGAAAAAGTAACTATTGACATTTCAAAATTGTTGACAGAATATACCAACTCACATGCATACATCAGATATGTTAAAAGTAGTAAAACGTTACTATGTTAATATTGAATACGCTACAGATTCAAAGTGAGGGTAGATATTATTTATTGCATGTACTCAAAGTTGGCACAAATACACAATATAACAAACGGAACGAAGCCCCAAACCGTAATATCATTGCAAAATAAATACTCTTAACACTAATCAAATCCTTCCAAACAAATTTCTAACGCGTTTGGGACTCCGTTCGATAAGCACCTAAATTTATTAAAAATATATTATTTTCTGTGTTCAATCTATTCTATACTAAAAATATAGCTTCTTTTCGTAAATTATGGAAGAATGCTTAAAACGTATATAACTGCATTGAAAAACGAGATATCGTAAATTAAATCTAGTTAGATTTTACAAGCTAACTTTAGACTAGAGAAACTAAAACATCGATAGATATATTTTATCGTTTGCCCTTCTACAATAGCTCACTCAGAAACCAGCGTCGGCCGGCGAACACAATAACAAAAAAACCACGAGACCGTGTCTACAAAACATACAACATCAACTCGACTTCCTACAGAAAAATGAACTTTATTCTATTTATAACAAAGGCCATAGCTTCGATGACTAATAATATTTTTGAATTATGCTAAATAGCAGCCGAGACGCCTGTTTTAGCGATATACCTACATTGACAACGGTGAAAAGAGCGTATTTTATTTTATTATGATTGGTAAATATGCATATAATTAGTTTTTTATTTCTATCGAGATTAATTGAAATATGTAAAATAATTACATTATCGAGATTGTTATATACGTTTCAAAATCTAGTATGTACATATTTTATTACACATCATTGTATTTCCGTCTGTAGACAATCTATAAGAAGGTTTTAGCTTAGTTATTATTTAAAAATATGAAGTGTCTCTTGAAGTCGTATATTATAATCTATGTAGAACAGCAGCCGAGCGAACATCCGTCCGAAACAACAAACAAACTAAAATCGAACCATCGCTTCTTGCCGGTTAAAAGTGTACGCATTGCACATTACATTTGCTAATAGGGTTAATCAATATTGAATCTTATGTGTATAAAAGTATAATAAGTTTTTGAATATTTTATTAATTATTATTAGTTTATTATTTTTTAAGACATCATTTCAGATCCGTTGACAATACAGGATCACTTAACTTTAGGTGACATGCCTGTCATACTCTGAAAGATAATCAAAAATGAGACCAAAAATTAGCAAATCGGACTTCTTCATTTATAATAAATCTATTCAATTTACGGCAATGTGAACGCGTACAAAATGTTTACTTAGTGGGCCGACGCAAAGTAAAATCAACCTTAAAGCTAAAAATTAGTATCGGAATGCGACAAAACTGCCGTCTCTCCGTGTGCAACTAAGCGATCAACGTTTATATGCGTGTTTTAGAAATAATACAATATTTTCGTTAAGAAACGTCGAGCGCGACTATAGAATCGGCATTTGGAGTCAATGTACTTCAGCCGCCTGGAATAAAAGAAAGCTTAAATTAGTTTTTCATAAACACTTAATTGTTAGTGTTTTTTTCTGCGCTAGCGCGGTTAATATGTTGATATGCTGACACAGTGAACTGACCTCAGCATGTGTTGTGAAACGATTCAGCTAAGAATCCGAATGAATGGCACTCTGTTGTTCGCGTTCGCTTACCTACCGATTGTCATAAAACACGCTATTTGGTGCAATACACTAACACGTCACTGCGGCTTTCTGCGGGTTCCAGGGGCGAAAGGGGGAAAGGGGGGGGGGTTTACTCTTTCTTAGCTTTCTCCCCATCATCACAGCAAATTTGTCATACTTTTCATCTCCAGCATCGGTTCGTATCCTATAGACAGGAACTATCTTTAAGGGGGTGCCGCGCGGAATTTCGAAAATTTACGTGTTTTTAAGTCACTGGTGCTAGGCGCTGAATAGGTCATATACAATAAAAGGACTAGTGTAGGTTAGCTTGATCCTTTCACAAGGTCATGGTTATCTTGGAATTTTAAACAAATACCCAGAAACTGCATAAACAATACGTAAAAGTAATGATATCTAAAAACTTATTTCTTCAGAAACTTTGTAAATATAGCACAAATGAAACAATGATCCGACATCAAAATGTTTGTATTGATATTCCGCAGGCAAATGTTGTCTTATTTTTTAATTAAAAAATATAAATATGAAAATATTAAGACTTATATTATTTTTTACCCAAACGCCTATGATTTTACGAAAGTAAACGTTGCTCTATATACATCACCAGCCTACTCTGTACAGATATTAGTGTGCATGCGTATTCATAGTCGTGCGCCGTTGTCACACCACTGCCACGCGCCGCTCGCTCGCTATCATAAAGAAACTTGAAACTCGCAGCTTTGCGTCCTCGCTGCACCCCCTAAGTCACTATATAGTCGCTACACACTGACCTGCGGTTGCGGTTGCGGCTGCGCCTGCAGCTCCGGCGGCTGCGGCTCGGTGGCGTCCGCGTCGCGCGGGCGTCGCGGCGGCGCGGGCTCCACGCACAAGAGGCGAGGCTTGTCGTCCTTGGCCTCTTCGCCGGCGTCGCTGCCGCCCACAGACATCTGCGCTAAGGCGGTTAACACGCTGTCCATGCTGACGGCGGCGGCGGCCGCGGGTACGCTGTCGCCTTCGCCCTGGTAACAAAAAAATATAGTCACACAAAAATCAGACTTCAAAAATTTAAAATTATTTTTTCAGTTTAGGCCATAAGTTTTGATCTTATGAATGTCAATGCTTGCTTATATCGATTTGTTAGATATATTTATTTTCTTGTATAAACATTTCCGAACGGTTTCTTTCCCTGTAATTTTTTTTAACATACGCGAAATTTCGTAGTCATTCATTTTACTAGGGGCAAAACTTCTTATTCGCTTGTGACACTGTTTGCAATTTTGTATGGATTTTTTTTATGGTTATTATTCTCAATAGGAAATGATTAAGGCTGTATATAATACGAAATTTTACCAATTAGTGATCAATGATCATACGAGTGAAATGTTGTACTTAGTCAGTTAGCAAATAAAGAAAGAAGAAGAAGTTATCATACTTTAAAAAATACTGACTTTCAGTAAGTTTAAGTTTAAACATTATAAGTAGCTTTTTCTTCAAACTTGTTCGATCACATTGCCGCGATGCCGTGTGTCTAGATTAAGCTTTTTATGTTCACAATAAGTATAATTTAAGTTAAGTTTGATATATTGTGTGAGATATGCGTGAAATGCTTTTCTCTATTTTTATCAATTTTATATATTAGGTTTAATTCTGAATTGGAGTTTGTATAAATGCTTAAAAATAACGCAGTTGATTTTTATTAACTTTTTTACAGGTTTATCATGCAGGTATACATATTGCAGAGTTCAGAGAACTTTAAACAATGTGTTACCGAAGTGTGAGCATTTTTTCGATGTAGCAAAACCTAACCTAGTAGATTAATAACCTAATCAATGGCCTCATTCTACTTTGGTTTTAGAATAAGAATAAGAATAAAAAATTACTTATTGACGATCACACAGACATTACAGAAAGATATACAGGGTGGAAAGATCGAATGCCACATGGATGGCAACTACCTTAAATATTGGAAATAGCACATTCTGTGTAAAGGACACTTTCTTTTATTTTTAATAACAATAAATTCTGCATTTATAGATTTTTGAAAAATCGCTTGTCTTAAGCGGGACTCGAACCAGTCAAATGCAAAAAAAAATAACATGCAGCTTTTTATGATGCAAATCGAAAGGGTTACTGATAAGGTTCATTTTTCTCTAAATAACGAACACAATCAAAATAACGGAAAGCCATGAAAACTAACAATTATCTTTTAATTTTGTTTTCACCCGTCACGTGAAATCACAGACGTGAAATGCACCGCAACTACTTTAATTATTGGAAATAGCAAATTGTACGCAATGGAGACTTACTTTTATTTTAGAGAATAATAAATACTGCAATTAAGGATTTTTGAAAAATCGTCTGTCTTAACCAGAGTTCAAATCGATCAAATGTGGTAAAAATAACATGTATTTTATGATGCGTAGATATTATGAAGTAGTTGCGGTGCATTTCACGTTACGGGTGAAAACAAAATAAATTTTTATTTTATTTTATTTTTATTTTATTAAGGAAACATACAGCTTTATTATCACACATATAAACAATTAAAAAATATAATACAGTACCATTTAAAGTTTCCACTGCAAACTTGTACAGAATTAACTACTTGTTGAACAACAGTGCAAAAGAAAAAATAAAGTAAATATCGAATAAATCAAAACAAAATACAATTTTACCATCAAAATCAGGTTGAAAATATACATTTAAAATAGAAGGTAGGTTTCTCTTAACAGTCTACGAAAACGAGAAATGTTTTCGTGAAATACGTCGATGTGATTAAAAGCACTATTGAATTCATTAAGGAATTCTTATAATAAAACTATTGCGTCTATAATTTGACTTACAAATTGGTACAAAAAATTTGTGCTTGTGGTGAGCGCTCAGTCTGGAACACCTAAAAGCAATTTTACTTTGCAAATAAGGTGAATCTACACTGCTATGTATGATCTTATAGAGCAGAACTTGATCTTTATATGAACGTCGACTTGCCAAGGATTCAAGTTCATCAACGTCAAAATGTTTAAATCGATATTTTAAAAGTTTCTTGAACTTATTTTGAATACCCTCTAGTAGGTTGATATATTTTAAATATAAGAGGTTCCACACGCTAGATGCATACACCAGTTGGGATCTAACGTACGCATTGTATAACAAAATCAGCGTATTCGCATTTTAAAAATCAACACACTAACGGAAAATGAAGCCTTAACTTGAAATACAATCCAGGATCGAGCTGAACTCTAACCTCATTGACCCTTTTTAAATACTAATAAAAAATAATAAAATAATATAAAAGGTAATTGTTAGTTTTTATGGCCTTCCGTTATTTTGATTGTGTTTGTTATTTAGAAAAAAATTAATCTTATCAGTAACCCTTTCGATCTGCATCATATAATACGGCATGTTATTTTTGTCGCATTTGACTGGTTCGAGTCCCGCTTAAGACAAGCGATTTTTCAAAAATCTATAAATGCAGAATTTATTGTTTTTAAAAGTAAAGGAAAGTCTCCTTTACACAGAATGTGCTATTTCCAATATTTAAGGTAGTTGCCATCCATGTGGCATTTATTTGATCTTTCCACCCTGTATAGGTACGATGCAATAAGGAAACATGTTAAAAATAATAATAAAAAAACAAAAACAATATGGAAACATGGAAGTGTGTGAAAGCCAACTAGGACCTTGCCTCAGCTTCTGCCGTTGCGGTGCTGAAAACCAAACACCACCACAACGACGCTGGTATTATGACAGGGCCTATGGTGTGTGACTGTAGTGTTGTGTGTGTGCGTGTACATGCAGTGATGGTATAATAAAATTAAAAAAAACATAGTTACATACATATTTTATATAAAATATAATATATAAATATCAAACGAAACACTAATTAAAATAATAAGTATAAGTCAGGCTCTATGCGCCAGATACCTTCGCTACTCTGCAGTGATGTCCGTGAAATGACGTGAAAAAACTTAGATTTGCTCGAGTATAGTGTTTGGTCTTTGTTCGTAAATCTGCCTTTAACTTGACACGGCATAAGGAGACGAGACCGAGATTATATCACGAATACACATTCGATTTACCAGCGCAGTCTCAAAGTCCGCATTAAAACTCGTCCGAACCTTTGTCATCATCATGATCGGCTGATCATGATGATGACATTACTTATTATATTAAATCGTCTCATTACTTATTAGCCTAATGGACAGAACAATTATGTTGGCAATCTACTTTGCTGTCGCTCATCAACAACAAATAGCAAGAAGGTACAGTGAGCAGTAACTAAGGCAATGGCTTGCAAATTGTATTTTGTTTCCATATTTTTCATCATTATTCATCACTTAAATTGAAACAACGGCCACAGGTTTTTCTACATGAAAAATAACACATAGGGACATCACATTGGAACAATCCGCTATAATGGAAGTCCGGTGATGCTGTAAATGCCGCCTGGGGCAATCAGCAAACTCTCTCCAAAAACAAAGCAAGTTAATGGACTTCAACAAACATAATAAACAAAAACATTTGTAAGTTTTACTAAAACCATTGAATTTAGATAAAAAAACATAGTATCATATGTATATACAGTACCTTTTGAGGACCAGACTTGAAGAAGTGTAAATAGCAGAATCCACGGAAACCCTGAAATGGAAATAATACATTTAAAATACCGCATTGTATATTCTTTTCATGATCATATTATTTTAAGGGTGCGCCGTCCGTAAGAGACAAGTGTCATATATTTTATCCATAATCATTTGAGTTTTTGTATATTGAGTGACAGTAACCACTAACACGTATGACACCTGTCACTTGTCACCATTTATTATTAATTAAGCCTTGGTCACACACATTCATCGCTGCGAGTGCATTCGCTGCGAATAATGATTTGACGACCTCTTTGGTCGAGTGGCTTGCACACTGGTTTTCATGGTGTCGCCATCTCTGAGGTCCCGGGTTCGATCCCCGGTCGGATCAATTTAGAAATACTTGTTTTTCTAAATTGTTTCGGGTCTGAGTGTTTCCTATGTATAATAAGTATGTATTTAAGTATATTAAGTATGTTTATCCGTTGTCTAGTTAACCATATAACGAGTTTCTTAACGAAGCTTTTCTTGGGGCTAGATAATTGGTGTGAGTGTGGGAAAACAATGATCGCAGCGACAATTCGTTGCCTGCCTGTCACACACAGCGAGTTTTACACGAGAATATCGACAGTCTGTGTCGCACACGTCAGTGTATTCGGCAGCATTTGGTTTGCTAACTCTACACGTGCAGAGTTAGCAAACCAAATGCTGATTAAGCTCACAACCCACAAGAAGCGTAAATGGGTTCGTAAATGGATTACCCTTTTAATAGAATTGGCTGCAGAAGAACCAGGAGATTACAGGAACATAATTAATTAATTGCAAAACGACCCGTAGCACAGACGTGTCTAGTCTAGTCTAAAGCGGCGCGCTGAGCGGAATGGCTATTCGCAGCGAGTACCCTGCACACACAGCGAATTCTCGCGGCGAATGAGCATTCGCCGAAGGTAAAATTGAACATGCTCAATTCAAATCGCGGCGAATTCGGCTCGCGGCGACTGAATCTATTCGCAACGAATAGCCTGTCACATACAGCGAACACTCGCGGCGAGTAGGCATTCGCAGCGATTAGTCGCTGTGTGTGACCGAAGTTTTAGGTACTGATATCTCGTAAAAACAACATTACACAACTAAACACCGCCACTTGTTATCATGATTTTTGCCCCACTTTAAATGATATTGTAGAAAAAAACTAGTATGTTATGAATTTATGGATCAGACTAATTGTAAACACGTTCCCTTTGATACTAAATATACATTTTCTTTATGCAATACGATAGTATTTTCAATTATATCAACTTAACTGTGACTGCACTTTTTTTGGTTGGCGCACCCTTAAGCGATATTATGTTGTTTGTTACATCATATCAGAGCTGTTTCATTAAAATCTATTAATTACACGTGTAATAATTGGTTTATTACTCCTCCGTGCTTCGGAAGGCACGTAAAGCCGTTAGAGCAGTCGTTAACAACCACCAATCAGCACTAGGCATGCGTGGTGGTTTATGGCCCATATTCAGTTTTTGGCAGCAGGTCAGTGGGGATATAAAAATGGATGAATTGTGTTTGCAATAAAGACTGCAATGCAATTATATTAATTAAACAAACACAGAAAAAAGTCTTAAGAGCGTTTACGCGGCACACTAGCGCCGCCAATGAAAAAAAAACATATCTAGCTAAAAACGGTCACTTTTAACTATAACGCCGTATTTAACTAAACCATAACATGTCAGATGTTCATTAGGTGACTTAAAAATGCTAAATTACTTCATTCAAATAGTTTTTTGAGCTTAATTTGATTTTCTATCTCTAGATACTAGATTTTTTTTTTCATTGGCGGCGCTGTGCGGCGTAAACGCTCTTAACTCGGTAAATAGCCTAAAATATTATGTTTAGGTAATTGTATACTACGTTATCGCCTAAATACGACGACCTCTATGGGCGGCGCTAACCCGGGTTCCATTCCCGGTCGGGTCAATGTCGAAAAAATTGTGTCGGATCTGTGTGGTTGTTGTACCGTCATTGTTTCAGATTTCCACAAAAACGAGTGCTTTAGTTACTTACTTACCTTGGGATCAGAACGACGTATGTGATGTTGTCTAATAATATAAACTAGTGGTCGCCCAGTGGTCGAAATTCGACCGTAACTTTATTAAGGCTGCACGGATTGTATCCTTAAGCAATGAAAAATTAAAAAAAAATAGAATGTGTTTAAATTGGCATTGACAGATGTCGGCCGCATTAAGACAAACAATACGTGTGTATCAATATTTGACATACATATGTATGTACATGTGTCAAATTCATGGTAGTGTGTGTAGTGTTATTTTTGTTGATTTAATGTATTTTTTATGCTTAATTTAAAAAAATATATTAACATTTGGATAACCTTTTCTATATAAATTTTGTGTGCGAAATTTCATACTCCTCCGTCCCGCGCAAGTTTCGTAAAAACGGGTACAAAGTTTTTGCTTCACGTATTAATATATAGATAAGAAACATTGAAATAGGTAATAAGACTTAAAATGAGTAGATTGCGTTAGCTCCGTTAAATTCTTTGTTTAAGAACTTACCTTCCAAATCATGATCTGTGGTTTGACGCCGCGTTCAGACAAAGCCTGCTTCAAGTCGCGCACTCGGGTGTTGGGGCTGATATTGGAAATCTGAAACAATTCAAATTACATACATATGTTATGTCTAATTATATACTTTTCCACAAGGAAATGTTACTGACTTATTATTAGTATTGTTGGTGTTATCTTATTATTAGTATATTTTGGTATATGATAGATAACAAAATGTATACTATGTTTATTATTAAAATTACACAGATCAGTCTCACAGATCTTATCTTTTTTGACGCAGTTAGAATTGTTTATTGTTGGCGAGCTAGGCGAGGAGCTCGATGGCGCGGTGGTCAACGCGCCCGATCTGCGAGTGCTGAGGTTAAGCAACTTTCGCAAACGCCGGTCATCGGATGGGTGTCCAAACATTGTATCATCTCGAGCTCCTTCGTGCTTCGGAAGGCACGCAAAGCCGTTGGTAGCCGTTGGTAACAACCATCAATCCATACTGGGCCTGCGTGGTGGTTTATGGCCGGTTCTCACTACTCATCCATAGAGATGGCTCGTGCCCCAGCAGTGGGGACATAAAAGGAGCTGACAATTATGATGATTGTTGGCGACAGGAGTTGAATTTTAAGTAATTAAAAAAAAATTTAATCATTTAATGTTGTGTTTGTGTAGTGTTTTAAGGCGTAGGGTAAGGCACACTAGCGCCGCTAATGGATTTAATTTGATAACTGCTAAACTGGATTTTTTTTCAAACATTGCGGACCTTCCGACACTAGGCAAACATCTATTATTTAATAATTGTGCACTACTTTTAGGTTTGTTTTTGTATTCATTCGCTAACACCAACAGTAGCCATTGTTTGTGAATAAATGCGATAGCCCGTTTTGTGAATAAACCACGCAACAAAAACCACAATTATTAAATAAATACTATGGATGCTTTCCTGTCATCGGACGGTAGGCAATGTTTAAAAAAAGATCCGGTCCGTTAGTAATTGTCAAATTAATAAGAATAAGAATAAATTTATTTGCTGTGTAAAACTTAAAGGCTAAATACATAAAACTTATAAAGTAACATTTGACTGCATAATAATATAATGCATTACAAGAGTGCCGCTTATATTGTAAAGTTTTAAAATTAGGGTTAGTAGTGCAAAATAACCGAAGTGATACCTAAACTAAGTAAACTAGTTTACCCGTATCTCAGGCATCTAATCGGTGAGTGTGTATTAGCGCTCGCTTACATAAAAATTTATTAAATAGCAATAAATTATAATATTTTTAATAACATTTTGCTTATGCAGCATGTTGCTGCCATTGTATTCCAACTTATGTAATAACTAATAATAGATGTTCGGTGTCATTGTAGGTTTTCCCTTTAAGCCACTTCTGTATGGTTATCGATTGGTGGCGCTAGTGTGCCTTACCCTTCGCCTTAAGCGTACAGTACCTTGACGGAGAAGTCGATGACGGGTCGCTGCCGCTTGGTGCGGCGCGGGCGCGGCTCGGCGTCCTTGACGGCGGACTTCTGGCTGTTGCGGCGGCGGGTGGTGCGGCGCGGCTTGCCCGTCGACTTGCCGTCCTCACCCTCGGTCGTGTTGCCCTGGTACCACAACATATTTTTATTTAATTTTTTTTTGTATAGTTGATGGCCTCGTGCGATTAACATATTTACAGCAATTTTCTTACAAGTATACATATAAATAAATGAGAAATAATAAATTGTTCCACAAAAAAATAGTAGGCTAGCACCTAAAATGCTAAGTTAGCATCTAAATAGTAGTTTAGGTGCTAACTTTGTATTTTTAGGTGCTAACTTAGTATTTTTGTGGGTTAGGTTAGTTTGGTGATCGATTAAATACAACCCTAAATAAATAATAGCCTTTCTGTATGATGATGATGATGATGATGAGTGATAATAAAAATAAAAAGAGAGAAATTATATACCCCCGAGTATCTCAGTAAAGATAATAATGGGTGGGGATTTACTTAGACCTTACGCAGACTTCTTGAGATAATATGAAAAAAGACGTTACACGGTTTTGTTACATTTGCCAACACTCATGCACGCTCACAAACACGTAACGGTTAATAATCCACCATTATTTCACAAACAAAACTGCAGACATGACTCTTCCCTTTCCCAGTTTCCCACCAAGAAGTCCGTGCTGCTTTTTTTTAAATAGACTTAAATAAGTCTATTTAAAAAAGCAGCATAAAAATTTATATATTTATGTAAAGACTAGTGATCCGAGCTAAGAGGGCTAATTTATCTAAAGTTGTCGACAAGTCAGCACTAAGAGTGGTTGAAACCACCAACATTTTTTAACGAATCCCGGCTTCCAGAAAAAGTTCACCGTATAGTCATACAGCCGATATTAATAACCTATCCTCAGTAAGAGATAAGCCTACTAAAGCTTTGTTGCTTAGTTATTTCTGTTAATTATCGGAAAATAACAGCGGTTGCTAGGTAACTAAACTCTTAACAGAGATATGTTATTAATTTCGGCTGTTAGTGCACATATTACTCGTATACTTAGTTGTGTTTTATAGCCATTATGCAAGTGTTAAAAGAAAACAGAACGTGTTCGTTTTAATAGGGAAATTATGGAAAAACCTGGTGAGGCTAAAAAAAATGCCTTCCGAAGCAATCGGCAAACTCTCCAACAACAAAAAAAATGTTGTTTATGACCCGTTCTCCTTGTGGTGTTTCTATCCAGAGGAAAGACTAGTGCCCTAGGAAGATAAAATGAGCTGATGATGATGATGATGATGATGACGGTGATGATGATGGTGATGATGAATGCCTCACCTCGCCTTCGCTCTGGCTCTTGTGTGAACGCGTACGACGACGTAGTCTACGCGGCCTCTGCGCGGTGCGTTCTTCAATATCTGTGTCTACCTCTTGGAGAGTGCAGGGTCTTCCAGCTCTGTGTCAATGAAAAAAAACACACTTTTAAGTAGGAAATACCACTATGTCCCTAACACGAGCCACGTCATGCCAGATAGCTTTATGTCTATTATATGGAATGACAATTGTATGTCACATAATAATGCACACCTTGGAAGTATTTTTATATAGGTATATTTTTATCCTTATAAAATAGGTGGACCGACGATCTGGTAAAGGTCGCGGGAAGCTGCTGGATGCGAGCAGCACAAAACTGGTCGTTGTGGAGATCCTTGGGGGAGGCCTTTGTCCAGCAGTGGGTGTCTTTTGGCTGAGATGATGATGATAATGATGATGATGAAAATATGTCGATAACTATTCAAAAATGACTGAAATATTTTCAGTTGCCAATGAGGAAGATGAGTGTTTTTATTTTATTATCTAGAAAAATCAAACTTAAAATCTTAATAATAATAGTGAAAGAATTTTTACGATATCTTTAAAACTGTATTTTTAACAATTTTTTGAACTTGGGAGTTCTTAAATCCAGAGCGCGCTTGACCGCTTAGCGCGTGACGTCACATCGCCGGTCCTTGCTCGTTCGCGCGCTGTATCCGAAGCATTGTTTTTGCGTTACTTTAATTATCTTCGTTTATATTTGGTAAATATGGAAAAAAATACCGTATAGATATTGTATAGTACTTTTATGTACTAATACAACAATCAGCACACCGGAAAAGTACTTTTTTCATGTTCCAAATGACAAAAAACTAAGAAACAAGTGGTGTAACTTGATGAGAAGGGAGGAGACGTTATCTACCAAAACAAGTAGACATTGTTGCGAAGATCATTTTAATGCGAGTAGGTACTAATTATGTCTATACATTTTTGCATTATAGGTAAGAAGTAACTATATATTAGGTACTATTTGTGTAATAAATAATTGATATGAGATACTCGTTCGTACTTGCTTACAGTATTGGCCTATTAAGTTCAAGTAATTTGACGAAGTTTTTCACAGATTTTGTATATTTGACATTTATAATTTGATATGTTATTTTAACAGAATGTAATCTTGAAATAAATGATTATTATAATTTAACAAGATCTACCTTTCCGACTGCTTTGATAGTAATAGTAATAGTATACTTTATTGTGAAATGTAGGTTAGTATTACAAAATGTGTTGATGATAGATGCGTTGTGTTTGTGTAGAAGATAGTGTAGTGACATTTTATCGATAAAGTTTTCTCATTATTTAATGCATCTCGTTATTTTCAACATTTTACTGTCCCGCTCGTTCCCCAAATTTAACAGCACCAGATTATTTTCTCTGGGGTTATTTAAAAGACAAGGTGTTCATTAATAAACCCAGGATAATCAAGCTGAAGGTCAACATCCGAGCTAAAATGCAGTTGCTAACTCCTCATGTTCTGAGGAAAGTAATGAGAAGTGCTCTCGATAGAGCCCGCCTTTGTGAGGCTGAAAATGGTGGTCATTTACGTGATGTAATTTTTAAAACCTAACTCAAAAATATCTCCATGAGTGTTTTTTTATTATCTCATAATAATTAAGATGAATTTAAAAAAATTAAAAGTTGTAACCAATTTTAACCCCGTCGTGACATTTGCGCCACCCAATATAAAAAAAACAGGAAATGCATAGTATCAAACTGCAAGTACGACTAGCAAGCCTATGCTATTCAGAGGTGAACTTTTTATAAAAGTCCTCAGATCCTCACAGAAAAAAATATTGATAAAATATAAATTTTAACCCAAAATCCACCCATTCTTAAATTAAGCGATTTACAACAAAAACTTATTGCAGATTGAATCGGACACCGAAAATTATCTCAAGGAGATAATACATTGATACTTTTTGTATATCTTCAGTTGGGTGAAAGTAAGTCATAATCTGAGGGGATTTCTCCGGTTGCCCATATCTTTGGCTTTTATAAATTTCAACTGAGACCCAACTTGCGACAGTTTTGGTTTCATCCAATAACATGTAATTTCTGTGCAAGCAGGCTCCTCACTCACGTCTATGTAACCACATGACCAATGCCATAGTATGTTTACATCTTCCTCTACTTGCCGCACAACCTTCACAATCCAGACTTAAAATTTTTCAAGCTATTTCATCACAAACAAATTTACAGTGATATGGCGTGGTTCTGACCTTATGCTTGGGTGTAATTCTTGCCTTTACTGATTTACACCCAACTACAACTATTAAAACATGACGTCTTCTTTTAGCTTATTGTTTTAACACATTATAGAACGAAACTCATTTTTATTGATAAGAGATTGCAAAAATGGACAGCACTAGTACCTAGACGAAAACTATTCTTTCCGCGCATATTGTTTGTATTAAGTACCTACAACAATAGTGTCGCAAACAATAAGCTCGCAATCTGGTTACCAACTGGGAAGCTAAAAAAAGGCCTTTAAATACGCACACCTCAGCCACAACTCACAACGAAATAATGAATTTCATAGTAGTGACTTAAAAACAAACTACTTTTACTATAATTAAGAACTTTATGCATAATATCGTACCACACCCACACTCACTGCTTAGAGGGTAGGTACTTAAATAGGTATCTACTATACTATATCTATATCACTTCGCATGATTTGTGAAATATTCCGCAAGGTCAACTTACGGCAAATTATTTGATTGTCCACGTGAAAATCCTGGCTCCATTTAGACTACAGGTAGCACTATTACCTACTAGGTACGTATAGATAGAAAACAAACGCATGAAAGTAGGTAGCCAAAGTGAATTACTTAAAAGAAAAACCATCGCGTCGTATGCGGGGCGGCCGAGCGGCGCGGCGGGCGGGGCAGGCAGCGACCGGCGATGTGACGTCACAGAGATCACGCGGGCGCGGGTAGGCAGTTTCGGTGCTCCCAAATTGATTAATTCATAAAAAATTAAATTTTTATGATATCGTCTTGATTTTTACGTAGTTGTTATCACAATTCATTACGCGTTTTTTTAAGACTAAGCAATCGCGATTAGTTATCATTTATATCTTCCTCATTCGTAACAAAACAATGTCTGTAATAATAATGTTGATTGTGGAAG